>JAODAL010030168.1:0-50405 GCA_025379985.1 Phyllomedusa bahiana | reverse complement strand
AATAAAGGCTCCATTTTCCCCAAATGGTGCTTGGATGCTCCTTTTCCCTCCAACTGATCCTCGCATTAAGGCCATCAAAATGAACAACAGTTACTGGGGCCACCCTTGGACCCCCCGGTACAAACAAAACTCCACTTTCCTCCACCCCAACCCAAATAGAGGGAAAATGGGGAAAGGGGAGACCTTGTAAATTGATAAATTGGAACTCTGTTGCTCTGCTTCACGTTCCCAAAGTCACGGTGAAAAACACACGACGGACAGCAGGGAGTCCCAAAGGGGCCGTGGGGGGCAGCGCGGGGCAAGGTGGAAAACCCCTATTGGTGACCTCTGGAAATCTTTTTTACCCCTCAAAACCATGAAATGCAGGGACACATCCAACACACAGAGCCCACTTAAGATCATGGTGCACGATACTGGTCTCAACACCGATGTTTTTGTATTTTTCCCCGGACCCATAGACCTTTGGGGTATCCAAAATGGACGAATGGCCCGATCGCTCGCCAACGCCATAGAGGTGTTGCCTGCCCAGCAGCCAGGTCTATCTGAGCGGCCTTCTTCAAGCTGGGGAGTAATTACAGACAAACCACCCGGGCTTTCCACAGAAAATGTGGATCTTTGATTTTCTAAAGTGAATAGGGCTGGATCTCTGTGATTGTTTTCCCCCAATTCCCGAGTCACCTTTAGGGC
Source organism: Phyllomedusa bahiana (assembly GCA_025379985.1). Taxonomy (NCBI): domain Eukaryota; kingdom Metazoa; phylum Chordata; class Amphibia; order Anura; family Hylidae; genus Phyllomedusa; species Phyllomedusa bahiana. Next base: position 49,718 of record JAODAL010030168.1, on the reverse strand, counting down.
CGGTCTACTTCACTTTCCCCTTAAACAAAAAAGTCCTCTTGAAAATTTTTTTTAAAATGATATTTCTTCTGCAATTTTTTTCTCTTTTCCCAACGTTCATTTTGGGTTTTGCGGAGGAGACGTAAAAACAAAAGGTTTCATGACAAACCTATTCCATTTACTACTTTATCTTTAAAATTTTTCGCATTGTCAATGGTTTTGGGTCATGTTTCTGTGAGATACAGCTATAATTTGGCCTTTGGAACAGAAATGTGGCTTTAAGTGGATTTTCCTCACAATTTTTAATAGTGGTGAGAAAACATATTTTAATTTTTTGGGGTCATGTAGCTGTGAGATTCAGCAATAATTCACGGTTCCTTTGGAACAGAAATGTGATTCTAAGTGGCATTTCTCCATCACTCATTGTTTAACGAATTGGCTGAGAAGTCATTTTATATTTTTTGGGTCATTGCTGCTTTGAAATTGCTGCAATACTACGGTCCTATTATAAAAAAATGTTTGTGTTTCTAACAGGAACATTTGTTCTTCACAATTGTCGCAAAGTGGCTCAAGGGTCATGCTTGTATATTGATTTTTGGGGGCATTTTGCTTTTGAAAATGCAGCTGTGTGACTGACACGGTCGACCTATTATGAAAAAAAATGTTGTTTCAAACAGAGACATGTGTTCTTCACCAATTGTCAAAAGTGGATCAAGGGTCATGCTTTGAATTTTTGGGAGGCATTTTGCTGTGAAATGCAGCTGTATTACTACAGTGTCCTATTATAAAAAATTTTGTTTCCTACAGACAATTGTGTTTCTTCACAATTGACAAGAGTGGTCAAGGGTGAGTGTGCTTGGTCAGAAACAGGAATAGGTAGGACACTGTTAACTGGGACTACATATTGCTAAAATGACTTTGTTTTTGCATGGATCACGCTTTAACATAGCTATCAGAATCTCTTGTCTGTGTCGTCGCATGAACATATACTCAATTTTAATATCATTATTAAATAGAATATGAAAGAGAATACACACAAGGACATGGCTGGGATTCCATCCTATTTTTATAAAATGTGTTCTTACTAGAATTAAACTTACTACAAAACTTGGCACATGTACAAAATAGCTGGTAAAATAAAAGTCACTCTTGAGAGATGTGTATCATCGGTGATAGGATAACAGGTAAGAGAAACTTGACCAATGTAGGTTATTCAGGGAGGACATGGTGTATGGAGCACGGAAGAGAACAAAGTACAGAGCACAATTTCCTCCAGCACGTGAGTATAATGAGAAAAAAGAATGCCAAGAAAAAGGGCACCTGGATGGAACAGGATGCGTTAACCCCCAGTATTTCCAAGTGAAGCTCAATTGGTCCGCACCTCATACGGAGGGCATGCGGCCTACCAGGACAGGGGACAGTATATGTTCCAGTGAAACTAAAATGGTGGTTGAAAGACTCTATTTCTTGGCACTTTTTAATCTGTGGGTCAGACTGGTTTAATGGTCATACTGCGGTCCAGGAAGGGTATAGCCAATGTCCAGTTCAACTTAAATGGTTGGTTGAATAGACTCGCTTTTCGCTCTCTGGCAAGACTTTTTATTCTGTGGGTCAGACGGTTTATGGTATTCTGCGGTACGCAGTGACAGATAAAGTCAATGTCAGTGAAAACTTAGAAAATGTGGTTGAAAGACTCCTTTTTACGCACTCTTTTTTAATCTGGGGGGGTCATGCAGGTTGGGGGGCTCATGCTCGTTGGCCCAGGGAACAGGTATAGTCAATGATCCAGTGAAAACTAAAATGGTGTGGTTGAAAAGACTCCTTTTTTCCGGGCACTTTTTAATTCTGGGGGTCTGCAGGTTTGGGCTCATGCTGGGGCCCAGGACAGGAATAGTCAATTGTCCAGTGAAACTTAAAATTGTTGGGTTGGAAAGACTCTTTTCCCGGCACTTTGAATACTGGGGGTCTTGAGGTTGGGGCTCACATTGCTTTGTTCGCAGGACAGGTATAGTCAATGTCCAGTTTCCAGTTGAAACTAAAATTTTGGTTGTAAAAAGAAACTCTCCTCATATTGATTCGGCACTTTTTTTTTAACCTGGGGGGTCATGCAGGTTTGGGGGCTCATGCTGTGGCCCAGGTCAGGTATAGTCAATGATAAAACAATTATCAGAAGATGCGTTTGATGACTTAAATGGCTGTTGAATGACTCTTTTCCCGGGCCTTTTGAATCTGGGAGTCATGCAGGTTTGGGCTCATGCTGTGGGCCAGGGACAGGTATAGTCATGTCCAGTGAAACAAGAATGGTGGCTGAAGACTCCTTTTCCGGCACTTTCAAATCTGGGGGTCATGCAGGTTTTGGCGCGCTCATGCTGGTTCCAGGTGACAGGGATATTCACTGTCCAGTTCAAGTAAAATATGATGGTTCCAATCTCATACTGCCTTTCTGGGCACTTGTTTTAATTTGTGGGTTTGATGGCTAGGTTTACAGGGTCATGCTGATGTTACAAGAAAGGGATAGTGAAATGGTGTGTGTGATTATTTGTTCTTGTTGGGCATTTTTTAGACCTATGGTGTTGCCTAAGTATGTATCATGTTCCATTTGGCTGTTGTGGATGTATTCCATGCTTCTTCCTGCCCTGTTTGGGTTGTAAGAATGAAGGTGTTGTTTTCTGCCATAGACTTTAATGGTCAACGCTCATTAATCTACTATCGACTATCGGATATCTTGTCGATGATGGTCCGATATCTACCTTCGACGATGTGATGGGCAAACGTAATCGCTCAACACTAGTCATGAGAAAACATATTCTCTGAATCTAACTTAGTATTAGGTAATCAATGTTGTCACAAAATGTTAGTTGTCTTTACACTCAAAAGTGAGACATATCAGATTTCTAAATAACGCAGGGCCTCTCTGCTAAGGATTAGGCAAAAACTGAGTATCTGACAGTAAGAGGGTGTTTATTCCATTAACTTAGATCCAATAGTCTCTCAGTGTTAGGATGTTGAACTAATGTATATAAATTTAGCTGGAATAATTGTAAAGTTTTATCTATGCCATAGGACTACTTTAGTAATTTAAACTTAACTCATCACCTGAAAACACTGTTAAACTAAAATATGCATCTCTGTACTCTTCCTAGAAATGGAAATGAAATGACTTGTCTGTTGATCTCTTGTGGATAGCAAAAATCAGTGTTCTTAAAAAGCTTCTATTACCAAAATACATTTATATCTGCTGTTTTATATACCATGTAATTTTTTTGACTGTCAATCGCTTAGCCATTGACTACAATTGGAAAGTTAAATACCATTAGATTTAATTATTTCATATGGAAGGGCCGTAGATCTAGAATTAAAAAAAGTTCCTACACCACGCCCTTAGTGAAGGAGGCATGGCCACATTACAAACCCTCTAGATCAGGCTTATTACTTATGGCATAATACTTCCCCCTACAACAGCATCTTAGAGCTTGCACGCTCCTTTACCCCCAATGACTCTATTTTCTCTTTAAGAGCTTTTTGAAATTGTGGGTCATCCTAATAATACCTAACAAATTGATTAATATAAGCAAACAAAATCCAACCCTGGAGCTTTTATGATGTAGAAACCAGCAACACTTTCCTATTTAGTTGAATAATGAAATGGACTGCAATGTCCCATTGTTGTATAAAGGAAATACTCTCAGATCCTTCTCAGATATCTCTAAGTCATCTGACCAACCCCAAACCTGTTTTCTTCAATTCCTTCAAATCTGTCATTGTTTATAAAAAAATTTGCTTGGCTGGAAACGTATTTGAAAAGATACAATTTCATAAATATACTGGTTAAGGGTTATCATAAAGGCTTATCCATTACTTGCTAACAATTTACTAATTATTTTAGTCAGCCAAACAATTAAAATATTTTAAGTTGGGAATCAGAACTAGGTAAACAATGTCCTACTTATTTGATTGGACTTATTATGTATAAGGTGGAGTACATACAACATCAAATTCTTATTACTTCTTTTATCTTACATGTTGTGAGCTTGTGCAAGGCAAATGTTATCTGGAATAAATGACAGTGCACATTTGTTCTTTAAGGGTTGTCTGACTGCAAAGATTAGCTTTCAACATGTAGAGAACATATTTACATCCATAGGGAACCTAAACATTGTCTTGTTACTTTTTCTTTGTTGAAGAGATAAAAGTGACTTTATCACCTCTGAGTGCACTCAGGTTTCTTTAGATTACTCTCTGCTTTGCACTATTCTCCCCTGCTGCTTGTGTTAGCAGGGATAACATCTCCACAAAGGTAAACATACAGGATACCGGCAGCTAGAGAGCTTGAGTGTTTTCTGATCTAATAAACAAGGAAGAATAATTGTTTCTATTTACTATAGCTCTGAAGCTCCTCTGGTCTTTGAATAAACATCTTCTGCTCTCATTTCAGAGTAGTTAGCAGATCACTGAATACAGAGAGAGCTTATATGCTAATCATCCACAGCCTGACCAGAAAGAGACAGGATGCATGAATGAAAGTTGCGTTTGTCTCTTTAAAACAGTGTGGTGAAACATCCACTTTAATAGTACATTGGGAACCAGTGGTTAATTGTTTTAACTTGTTTGATACATGCAGCTTATATCTGATATTGGTTGCGTACTGCACTCTATACTTTACTGGGTTGCCTGGTTGTTACTACTATAATGATATGTCTCAAATTGTTATGAATATGTTTTTGTGAGAGACCTATGGTCAGAATTGTATACTTTTGTTATGGAAAAAATTTCAAAATGACATGAAAACGTTGTTTGTATGCTGTGATATACAATATTTGGTATCAAAATGTCAATTAAAACTGTTCAACAAAAAAAAAAGATTGGACTTATGTTACTTCTCTGTCTTCTGCATTATCCAATTGTATAAACCATAGAGAAACCATGAAAAAAATCTATCCTGACACAATTAATAAATGCTGGAAAGTTTGTGGACAGATAGGTTCTTTGCTGCATCTTTGGTGGTCTTCTTCAGCTATCAGTTTGATTTGGAAGAAAGTTAAAGCTATGATAACTGAAATAACAGTAGTTTAGATATTGCTATCTACCAAACTGGCAATTTTAGATATACACATTGACAAATATTCTCCCTCCTTGTGTATGATGATTTTTCACTCTCTTTCTTGTACATGGACAACTATTGCACAGGTATCAAAAGAACCTTCTCCTCAATGATTCTCAGATATTTTCAGAAGAATTAACTTTTTTGGGTTTTCTCACTACAAGGATTGCTTTTTATGTTAAAGCTCTTGCAAAAACAAGTCATTTTGTAATATATGTCCATTAACAGTGTCATACATATTCCTAGATATCTCTCTAGTATGGGCTGCATCATCTCCTCAGGTCACTATAGCTACAGATCTGTTTGATCTCTCCTGATAGGCGGCCAGCACTAGTTGCTATAGCTACAGACCTGGTGTCCTCAGCAGTTCATTACTGCATGTCTCCAGTAAACACACCACTGTATTCAAAAATGAAACCGAGAAAACAGGACTGAGGTAAGATGAATTGATGTAGTCAGACAACCCCTTTAATTGCTATTGTGAAACTAGACTAATAGACTCTCCTTCTCCATGCTTTAAAAAAACGATTTAAACAGTCCATATGGATTGGATCTAGATTCTTAAAACTAATCTTTTTGCAATAATGCATCACTTATTAGTATTATTAACTATTCTTTACTTCATACATGTGTTTATTTTGATCATTAATGCATATAATCCCACTGTTTCCCTCTTTTTCCCTTTATCCCCTGTTCTTTTTTTGTTTATTTCTACAAATATTGCAACATACTGTGTAACTATTTTAATGTCAAACAATTGTCGAGTTTTCTACACTAATATTTGGTATACTGTCTTGTTGATGATTTTCATTATATACCTGCAGATGTGTTGTGATACACAAGGAGGAACTTGCTACATGGGAGCTCGGCTCTGCTATGAGAATGAATATTGAGATTGATACTAAGGGCCACATGTATGAAAACTGTCTAGGTCTAGAACTCACTTTGTTGCCCATAGCAACCAATCAGAGTGCCCCTCTCATTTCATATAGTGCTCTGGAAAAATGAGATGGGCGCTCTGATTTGCTGTTATGGGCAACAAAGTGAGTTTTATCCTAGGCAGTTTGCATGCATGTGGCCCTAAATATCTACAGATGGACTGCTGAAATAATTTGGCATGCATAAGTTTCTACAATATAATGTGCAAAAGTTGTGAAGAAATATCACATTTTTCCTATCCTGTAACAATGCCTTTCAGACTGGTCCTGCATATGAAGGCTTTAATTTGAATGCTACACTCTTCTTCAGAAGTGGTAATATCAGTCAAACCTGGTTAGAGAAACCAGAACTGTGGGGATCGACTTCCATGTGGAAATGTGTTTTCTTCACAAGACAATCCATTTAAGAAACACCATGTCATACCTCCCAATTGTCCCTCTTTGGGAGGGAAAGACCCCACTTTTGACCAAAGCCCACCTGTCCCTCATTTTCATTATTACATTATTATTGCACTTATTATATTGATCCAAAAATATCTGTCTGTCCAATTGTATATTAAGTCCACATTATAAGTTACTTCATGATTGTGTGCAATCTGGTTGTTAATCGTTTCTATATTCAGATGATTGTTGCACTATTGTGTAAATGGAAACTAATCAAGCGTGTAGATATACAGTAAAGAATGGATCTTTCACACCATGAACTATAAGAGTCCCTCATTGAGCAACCAAAAGTTGGGAGATGTGCAATATTATTGAGCTGACCTTTGATTTTTCTGTTTTTCTAGGGTCATCTATACAATAACAATTACTTGGTAAGCATTGAGAATTTGTATAGTTGTACTGTATGGATCCTCATGTGAAAGAAAAACAAACATTTAAAAAAATATATATATTCTCACACACAATCTGTTGTTTGACAGGAGGAAGACCAACTGTACAGATATCCTTTAGGAAGGTGATAAAGGCAGGTTCAAGTGAGCAAAAAAATGTAGGGAAACTTAGGTAAAATGAAACAAAACAAAAACATTCTGCAAATTTTAAATATATTTATTGATAAATAAATATGTCCTAATAACAAAGGAATATATAATCATAATCACATATTGATAAACATATAAAATATAGCTCAAACTATAAAGAGATGTGGAAAATAGACCTGAATAACTTAAGATAAACAAAATCTTTATAATATTAACAAATAATTAAATATTGTATGGGCCATAAAATAATAATTGATTAATTAATTGATTTGTAATCTCTATCTCAGGAAATGATAATCAAATTTAACATTTTTACTTGAGTGCACATGAAACAAAATTATAAAAAGCCAATTGTATTTTTAATATATATTTTTTTAAAATTGTAATTCACACATTCACTACCAAATTTTATTGTCATACTCAGTCTTAGGCTCCATTGGCCGTAACCTCTTTGGCCTCCATTCGTAACATCTGTACTTTATTTGATCTATTCCTCAAGGTTGTATGTTTTATATGGTAAGTAACTTTTGTCTCGGGTACATTCTGCAAAGTGTATACATTTAGGAAATAAAGCAAATGCAGTCCAAAAAAGTTCCTCCTACTTATTCATAAGGTTTTCAAATGAATATCACAAGCAGAGGATAAAACTTGATGTAAATGGAGCCTGGCAAGTGTCCTTTCAGTTCCTTGGACAAGTGGGAAAAAACAGGTGCTGTGGGAAGCCTTTTGCTTGTAATCAGTTTTAGACCTCATTCACATGGTAGACCGATGTTCAGGAAATGTCCCAAGGGACACACAATCCCTGCAGCTCCATACTACAAAGCCATAGACACTGAATTTGCTGCTATATGATTTATGTTACAGTGTGAAATTATGGGTTAACTCTGCCCCAGGACCACAGCTCTGTATTATTGCATCTGGCGAGTCATATTAAACAAAAAAAAAATATATGCTTAGGTATGAGATTGGAGCATATGGAGTTACAGTAAAGCCCTAGAAGTATATGTGTGTGTTCTATTACAGCTTCATGTAGTTTGGGGAATGTAAGGAGCTAAAATATGATGGTGTGCATGAAGCCTTACTCTGTGCACAGAGGTAGTATGAAAGTGGATATAACATAATATGCTTCAACATGCCCAATTAAGAAAAAGAACCATAAAATAAATATCAGATGAGCTTTTATTTGGAAAGTTGCTTAAAAAATATAAGAAAAAATTGTTAACAAAAAACATTCTGACCATGCTAACATATTAAATTACTAGATAAGACTTTCCCATGTTTTATCTTCTTCACAGTATTAAGTGATTGCTTTTTTATTTGGGATTTCAGCTTTTCTATATTTTCTTTTTTTCTTCTAAAATACATTTCACCACTATGTTAAAATGTCAGACACAGAACTGCCTCGAAAAAGGTCAAAGAAGCACCCCTATCTGGCAGTCACTCATCACACTGCATTTGTAATAACATTTTTAGAGGAAAAAGGTGTGGATTTTGGTAACCATAGGAACCTTGATTAAATTCTTAAAAGATACTATTCACATTGACCCATGGGGCTACCAAGAAGATGTACTAGATCATTGTCGGCTGTCATGGTCCAGACATTAATAAGAACTTGCTCCTGTTTTCCCAGATATTTCCACTTAGGTGCACTTTGGAGGGAGGTCAAAAGATTGAATAATGCAATTTGATACGAATCTTAATGCCAGTTATTCAATGCATGATATCACCAATCGTTGTCTGGTACTGACTAAATATCAGGCAGTGGCTTTTGAAGGACATGACCCAGTGTCATATTGTATTTTCTTTCCTATCGTCTCAGAAGTCATTGATATGAGGATTATCTATAACACTGCACTGGTGGACTAACTTGGTTCATAGCGTTCCCTAACAGTACACTTTTTCACACTACTTTGAACATACACAGCGTTATTAGATGGTGTCCTATAAAACTGCATTTATGATTGTTGGTCTGTGAAGAGAAGGTACTTGAAAATCAGATTTGCCTACTAATGAGAAGTATTATTTTAAACATGATTGGGCAATAAAAGGCTTGTGCACAGTTTGGGCTGCTGCTAAGTTTCATACCTGTTCAATATAATGATTTATGTGTTTGGAAATTGTTATTGGAATGTATATCTGCCTTGTGAATGACTTCCCTTTAACCATTTTCATAGATGGAAAGATTCATATCCTTTAAAAAGAGTGTCCAATTTTAAAAACTATAATTAATGTGGCCAGAGTGGGTAAATAATAGAGAAGTGATACTTCCCTTGCAGTCCCCTTCGATTGCAACTCCAAAGCTTCCAGGGATACACTCATCTTCACTTCAGATCCTCATCCTGACACTCAGGAGAGGACTGTACTCCATTCAATCACTATGCAGTGCAAGGCTCTCTGGAGTGTAAGGGCAAGAACCTGAAGTTAAGAGAAAAGAATCCCTGGAAGCTCCAGAGCTGCAGCAGTGAGGAACTGGGAGGGAAGTATAATGTTTCTTTCAGTTGTTCCCTACCCTGGCCCCATTTAACTGTAATTGCACTAAACTGGGAAAACTCCTTTAAGTTCCTTTCACACTTGCATTACTTTTTTTCGGGTGATTTTGATGACCATCATCAGATAGAAATCTGCACTACTCGCTCCAGAAGAAATAGCAGAAACCCATCATCATTGGAAAATTAAATAAATGGTTTATATTTTTGTTACATAACAGATCATGGCAGATTACAACAGATATGTCATATCCATTATCAATCTTGAGAAAATAGAAATTATTTATGACATCTATATAAAGAAAGTTATATAAAGAGGAAATTTATTTCATATGACCGAATATAATTTGTATTATCTTCTTACGTTTACATTTAGATATTTAGCATTCTACACAGTGAATACTCCACACAGAAAGTTTAATGAGAAACATGTAAAATCTTTCACATAATAAATTATTTTTTATTCCTTTAGTAAAAATTATGAAAATGTGTGGAATGAAGAAAACTTAATTTTTTATCTTGGCAAGTCCCAGGAACCTTCATGTATAATTCCCGGAAAACTACTTCGGAAACTCATTGTTGATGCTATTCAACATGCATTCCAGGGATGAAAATAGTTGTTCAGGTTTTGATGGTGGGAATGTGTAAGCCAGTTTATTTTTGGATAATTTTTAAGATTCCATGGATTTCAAGGAAATTATTTTATATTGTATTTAAAATATCTATAGTAAAATAAAAAATAAGGTTCTTGATTTAGCTCCAAATACCCCAGATCCACATGTAGTGATGGGAAAAGCTGTCTTAATGCCCACTGTTCTTAATTATATTACACACTCTCATTCCCTCCACATGTGTCCAATTGTCACTCATTAAACTCCAGCACCTACAGAATTATCTAGAGCTTGAACACAGCATCAACTTGGCTTTATGAAGAAAAGTTGAGGCAGATGCTTATTTTCTAAAGCTGTAAATAGCCTTCCCCCTCAGTGACAGCCGCCTACTGTGCCTATGCTTTGTCTTAGCTCGGGCATATATCGCATAAACTTGAAATGCCATCTCTTTGATGTCAGGTCCATATGTTCACATACAGTAACTACAGAGATGGCACTACATGCCTTTTTGCAGTTTTTACAGTGGATGTGGCATTTGGACAATGGTAAGTGGGACAATACACTTTTCATTTATTTAAAAAAAAAAATCTTGTCACAGAACGCCCTGTGGGGTATTTCCATGCCGGACATTTATTTAATATCTACTATGTTTTACCAATGTCTGATAGATACAGGTCCCACCTCCGGACCCACATCTATCTATAGATGAATGGAAAGAGCCACTTGAACATGATCATCTTTTTCTGTGGGAAACCCTCTTTGTTAGATTAAATTTTCTGAGATAGCTATTCTTTGTATCTCTTTTCAACTTAAAAGCTCTTATATGCTATTCATTCACAAAAACGGTTTAAGTATCTCCAAAAGATTTAAGTTGTAATCTGACATCAAGTCCAAATATCAATGACTTTTTGAGAAAAGCCTTCATCATTTTTTTCTTCTTTTTTGTATGTAAAGTGTTTTTATTGATGCATAAAAATAATGGAGAATTAGTGTTGGACAACCTGTTATACTATGATCCCTAGGTGCAATAATTTGGAAAAACAAGTTACATATATCCTGTTAAATACAAAACATCTTTTGGTTTATGGTGGGTTTTTCAGTACAAAAATATGCCTAAAATATTGTACAGTTTCCTAATAACCTTTTACAAGGGGTGTCTTTGAGTACATTATTTTATTTTATGAGCAGAGCACTGGTGCCACATTTTATTACACATTGGGCACTGTAACTAACTAATATTTTTTTTTTTTAAAACAATCACATTAATCAAATCTGAGCAGTAGACGATATCAATGTATGCCTCTGGCTCCATTTTTCAGCAGACCTCACAGGTCTTCTTTATCCTATCTGAGTGCAGGTTATGACAGAAGGAGAGAAGCTGAGCCGTATATATGTTTATTTAATTTGAGTCAGGATAGCTGAGTAAAAAGCAGAGAAAATAATAAAAGAGAAAGTAATAGTACTGCAACCCCCCATCCCCACACAGTGATTGAGTAGGACTTCATCTGCTTTTTAATCAGAAATCCTGCTCTAAATCATATAAAACTACATATCACAGAGCTCAGCTTCTCTCCCGCTTTCACATCCTGTTCTCAGCTAGGGTAGTGTAAACCAACCGACAGGTTCACTTTAAGCAAGTAGCATAATAAGGTAGTGGAGTAGGACATGGGCACTCTTCATGTATTTTATATGAACCTACAGTGCTTATAAAGTTTACTAGTGCAATGTGAAACAATCCTGTCAGTACATTCTTGTGCAATTTCAGATGCAGGCAAATAAAAAATGTTCAAAGAAGTTAATATAAAATATGCATATACATGTATATACACATATTTATATTTTGGGCAACATGTATGAATGGGTCTGTACCTATTTTCCAGCATGCTTTGCGCCAAAAAAACTGTTTTAGCCCTGTTCCATAGATGTATGAATAGTCTTACGTCAAAACTTGTCACGTTCTGCGCCAAACATGACACTTTTAAGAGCGCCAGTTACATGCCAAAAATATGCTATGTAAGGCATGTCAAATGCCAGATTTATAAACCCACATACGACACTTTCATACATTCGAGCGCCTTCTACAAGTTCATACATGTTGCCCTTTATATTTGTATAAATATGTCTTTATGTACAGTGACACTGACCCTTAAGATAATTACTCTACTACTTTGGCTTTAACTAGCACAGTCTATATTAGTCAGCGACCATAAAATCATGCATCTGTATAATATTAGATATATCGTATATACTCGAGTATAAGCCAACTTCAGAACATTTTTTATGCTGGAAAGCATCCCTCAGCTTATACTCAAGTGTACATGTTATACAAGTTCTTTGTATCCAAAGTACAACTCCCCTCACCCAAAGGTGCTGGAGTGTGCTTCCAGAACCTGTAATGATGTCACACGGAGGGGGGGTAGTCATGTGACTGATGCGCGCTTCCAGGCCCTGTGATGTCACATGGAGGGGGAGTCATGTGATGCTTCTCAGTGTATGCAGAATTCTGCTGTACTAGTTGTGATCACTGCTGGATGAGCTGAAGCAGAACTGTGTGTAATATGCATGTAGCAGAGCCTTATGTGTGTAATGTGCATGTAGCTGAGCTGTGTGTGTGTAATGTGGCTAATTACTGGGGACAATCATTTCATACATCGTGGCACCAAGTCCTCTAGTTGCTGCTCTTTGCTATGGCTGTCTGTCCTGGTTAATGAAGGGGCATCACTTACTTACTTGCTGCATTTCCTACCCTAGGCTTATACTTGAGTCAATAAGTTTCCCAGTTATTTGTGGTAAAATTAGGTGCCTTGGCTTATATTTGGGTTGGCTTATACTCGACTATATATGGTACTTCAAATAATTTTGTACTGCTAATAGAAAAATGCTTAGTATTCCTATTATGTGCTCCCTTTAAGCATTATGTATGCAATAAAATGTTTATGGCTATTTGATGTATTAACACCATAATATCACCCGAGGCCCTTGGGTTTTATATAGAATATGGCAAATGTCTATAGCTGGTTACTTTTTAATAAGTATGGCTGTTGTGGGTAAAATACAGTTGTCAGCAGCATACAGCCCACTAGTTGATTATTTCTAGGGATCAGAGTATTTTTGGACACTGTACAGAGTAAGCATAAAATGAATCCCGGATGCTGTGACACAAGAAGTCCCTATGATTAAATACTACACAGTAATGGGCATTCTGTGCTGTATGCTATTGCATCTCCACATGGCAATATGTAGTGGAGGTTTTCTCTCTGAGAAGCAATGCTTATAAAATAACGGGGCTAAAACTTTAGTGTATTTTCTATTTTAAATGTGGGTGTATGGTGAAAGTGCCCTTGCTGAGCCCACTCCATATGTGGCAGATAATGGCTGTTAATTACAGCTGGGACCCATTGATGCCATGGTAAAAATAATCACAGCATCAGTTTTGGAAAAACATGATTTTGTTGCTGGATCAGCACCTCTGCGATGAGATGGTAGGATGCAGGCCAGTTATTATGGCTGCCAGGTGCTTAGTGATAGCTAGTGTATGGTACCACACACCTAATATAGTACACGTTCTGGCGCAAAAGACTAAGGGCGACATATCAGAAAAAAGGCGAAGCCACGCCAATTTTAAGGTGCATTGAATGAGTATATAGTGCACCTGAAAGAAGAACCTGTCAAAATCTGGCGTGTGGTATACCTTGCATAGTATAATTGCTGCGCCTAATCTAGGTGTATTGCATAATTCAGGCACATAGCATATTATTGCTAGCATATTTGATGTGCCTACTTTAGGTGCATCCAAATGTGTGGTGCCTGGTGTATAATGTGTCTGGTTGAGGTTTACCACAGTTTATTTATATAGAGAATAGTTCATCAGTTTTTTTGGCGCAAAAAACACCAACACACTGGGGCATTCGTTTTGGGATATGGCACCCTATATGTCCATGCACATCTTAAATTAAGTTGCAAAAAATGAGGGTGTTGTATTCACAGAAGACATATACTTGCTGAAAAGACTTCTCTCTAATGAATGGGCTTATAATCAGAATAGCAAGATATATATGATCAAGATATCTTCATACATCATCAGTACAAAGTTTCTGCAAGAGCCTTTGTCAGTTATAATATGATGGCTGTGTTAGGAGGCTATTGGTAAAGTGCCAAGGAGAGCGTCTGTAACTTCTTCTTGAGTAAATAAAACATCCTTATTCTTTGCATCATAATTCAAGGTGTGTATTACATTTTACAGTGGCCTAGTGATGCCCTTCATGGCTCCAATCTTAGTACGTCTATTAGTATCTGAGTACCCCAGGAGGACTGAAAGTACGAGTATAAAAAAAAGTTTTTTTTTTTAAATATAAAAAAAAATTGAAAATTAAAAACACCCACCTTTTGCTAGTCTACAAAAAAATTAAACAATTCTTCCAGTTAAAACTGAAGTGCATCTTATGGTTCCAGAAATACGATATATGCCTATCTGCCCTTCAACTGCAATGGACAAACATGTGGCACATCAGTTTCATACTGACACATCTTCTGTTAGTATCTAACGGAATCTAGATGATCCGACTGTATTGAAAAGTGTAGTGAGTTATAGTCTTTAATACAACTGTATACAAAAAAAATTACAAAACAGTCCCACATAATGTAATCACCAAATGAAGTATGATAGTAGGTTATGTGACATCAGCAAAAAGGCATTGAATATATTACTCAAATGCTAGATTTCCTATCGGATAACTCTAGAGCCAGTCATGTTAAATGAAACACTGTTATATACTGGATTTGTACTTGATTATTATATGTATTTAAATAAAAAATACTCTAGGATTGCAAACATGACAGGAACTTAAAGGGTTTTTTCACATGAAGACAACCTCTGTTCATACTGTATATATCTAGCATAAGGATGTCTGAGAGCCAGAACAGAGAGCGACTGTCTGGGCAGCTCCCGCTCTGGTAAACCCAGCCCATCCATACATGTAACATACATGAAAGGCCAATCATTCAAATTGCCGCCATGTAATGCTACAATTCTAGATGTAATAACTAAACATTCGGCTTATTGTTGGGTTGGCTTCCATTCAAAAGGTGTTGTCTTCATGGGAAATCTCATTTAACTATAACATTGTGTTCTTCCCCTTACAAAATGCACACAAAAAAAACAGTGCAAGGGTCTGTCCAAATAGGATGGTTTATTGGTCGAATTTTCAGATGGTTAGCAGATTTGGAAACCGTCTGAAAACTGACAATAAACCATCCCTATAGACTTTAAAAGAAAATCCATTCAGTATTCTACACTGAGCGGATTTTCAGCCGCCTGCATTCCTAAAAACTTGGAGCATGCACAATCTTCCGCCCAGTTTTCGGACAGAAGGTGTGCAAATTCAGTGGTTATGGGGGACGGGCGAATCCGCAAACCGCAGACAGAACCATCACCCAAAACCTTTGAAAGATGATAAAATACCAATCGGTTTCTTAAACAGAATATGACCGGCATTTTACATATGCCGTGTGGACGTATCCTAATTATTATGTATCTACCTAATAAATACCTAAGAAATATGTATGGCATTAACAACATTCATTTACAGCTTGAATACTTCAAACACTATGCTGTCAGCTAAAGATTCGTAGTTAAGATATTGAGGTTTTTCTGTT
The DNA here is from genome assembly GCA_025379985.1 of Phyllomedusa bahiana. Classification (NCBI taxonomy): domain Eukaryota; kingdom Metazoa; phylum Chordata; class Amphibia; order Anura; family Hylidae; genus Phyllomedusa; species Phyllomedusa bahiana. The sequence goes on along the minus strand of JAODAL010030168.1, from coordinate 33,965 downwards.
CTGATTGATAACTTGTCGGAAGCATGCAGCTCCATGTGAAGACTGATTTGCTGGTCTCTGAAAATCAAACACCTTGACGTATTTATCTGTAAAACAGTCGTCAGCACTACATATTTGGGTCTTTCATTCACATACAAGCTTGTGCTTAAGTCTAAATCCTTGTCAAAACATGTGTTAATGTAAAAGTGAAGTCTGCAATTAATAAAATATAGACCTTTGCTTGGAATAGTTAGATTTCCATCTTGGTATTGCATTCCGTTTGTTAGTTTCCATCCTTCCCACATGACTGGGGTGGAATCTTTTTTCTTGGTGCACACTAAGGGAAAAATAGACCTTTTAGTAACAATTAACCAGGAACATATACATTAAAGCGTACATGTATAATATATTCATGCTGGATAATAGATAGAAGTAGAATGCCAGATAATAACTAATTTATTACTGAGGTTAAAAAGTAAAAGTGTTTCTTTGAGAGTTGAAGCAATAGTTGATTTTACAGTTCACATAAAGGTTGTCATCAGGCTTGTTTAAATGAAAGCTGAATATTTATACAAAATTATTGGAGCGAAGAGGTATGACTTGACTCTGTGCATTGCCTACTGCTCTTGCCCACCAACCAACCAATTATCCAAACTGGAATAATCTGCCTCCAAAACCACTATTGTCCCAATTTTCCCCAGCTTAAAATGATGACACAAGCAGCAGATTGGATGAATTGGCCACAGCAGCCGTTTTGTTAACAAAACAAGGTAAAAAACAATAAAAAAAAACATATTTATCAAATATATAAACACCTCTCTCTCTCTCTCTCTCTCTCTATATATATATATATATATATATATATATATATATAAAATTGTATTCTCCAAATACAACACATTCGAAAAGCCATCTGAACAACATATCCACCCATGGAAAAACATTGGGGCCGAGGTACTTGGAACTTTCGAGGTCTGGCGACTTCTTGATCTCCTTCATCCTATATTACCCTCAGCTGTCACCCTTGCTTGAGAGCACCACATGCCACCTCCGGTGACTACCACCTCCTGAACCGGCTCAAAGGGACACCACCCTGTAGAGCACCCACCTCACCAGACCAATTCATAATGTAACGTAACATAGGAGAGCCATAATCAGTTATGACTCCCCCCACCAACTTCTCATCAGCTCCAAGGACCCCTCACTGCCACCACAAGCATTCCATGACCACTCATGAATGAGCAGCACCCCATAACTTCAAAGCTCTCTCTACCCCTTCCTGATTCCCCATTGTCCAGAGGAGTAGCCCCACTGCATTGAGGTTAACCCCATCATCTCTCCAAAAATTTACCATCCCCAGATTCCAAATCCACGTAGCACATGACGACCCCCTGCTCCGTGCCACAAATGCACCAACAGCCCAATTCAGTGTAATACAAGCCTTGTTCAATCACTTTACCAATACCGCTTTTCTCCAATACCACATCGGGACTATGTCTGACCAGATTTTGATCATTCTCGAAAACAAGGACCACAATTGTAATAAGTCAAAATTAATGTCCATAATTAACTCCCGCAGTTGGTAACCTAGGACGTTTCTGTCATGATTGTGCCTGTAACACCCCCGGCTTTTGGCTCTGGTCGCCGGCCACGGCCGGTACGACTTAAACCACGGTTTTTGACCTACTACTGCGTTTCTTATGACTAGTGTGAGCTACGTTTATTCTGTGCTGGGTGCTAATTGATTCCTGGCCAATGCCCGTGGCCAGAAATCTTCCAGCACACTCTTGGTTAACTTTGTTCCTTCTTGAGTGACATACTTCTTCTCCTATCTGGTCTTTTGTTCCTTCTGCCTATTGCCTCAGTTCTACCTTCCTTCTGTTCCTATATAAGGTCTCTGCTTCCTTCCTGCTTTGCCTGCTATTTTGGCTCATTGCCCTATAGTTCGCCTGCTCTCTTCTGTTACCTTCTGTATTAACTCTGACCTTTGGATTTCGGTTACTCTCTGCCTCACGATTCTCTACTTCACTGCCCGTGTGTTACCGACCTTGGCCTGCCCGACTACGTTTATTTGTTCTGTGTTGGTTTGTCTCTGTTTGTGTTTTCACTGAGCTCTGTGCAGTTATCAGTCATCTGGTTGGGACCGACCTGTTAAGCAGTCAGGTTCCCCAAAAGGCAGGGATAAAGGCTGGGACCAGTGTCAGGGCTTCACTTGTCTGTGTCTTTGTGTGCGTCCCTGACAGTCCCTGACAGTTACCTCCCAAATGGAGAGTCAAAATGTCCGGAGCACAATCCCAACTTGCACACCGGTGAAATTCGTGTAACAGCTCACTCTACCTAAGACTTCTCAAGCCCAGCCACCGGATCACTGCCATATCTCTTGACACACTCAGCTGCTATCCATTCATTCGTACTGTTCACAACAGGAAACACAAATAACTGATAAGCTCACACCCAAGGAACTAATTACCCCTCCCAGACCTATCCGTTTTGGACCTCCGAATCCAAAGTTCCAGATAGCCACACATCTTCCGTCAATAAACCCCCAACCCTGTACTTACTTGGACTAACCAATTCTTCCACTCACAGCGCCGCAAAAAAAGCCTAATAAAAAGCCAACAGAAACAGCGCAACCTCAGAAACAAACACCAATCCCAGCTCCTTCCCAAGCCTTTTGAGCAACTGAAAAACGATTGGATGATGACCATCCAGCCTCTTGGGACTCCTTTTAAGCCCCTTTAAAGATTGAATCACCAAAAAATCCTTTGTGACATCCTTCATTCCCCGCCACTTAAAGCAAAAAGCCAAGGCAGACACAAAATTAGTTATTTTGGAAGGCAAAAAGCCCCTGTCGGGATACATGCCCTAAAAAACAATAAAGCACAACAGCTCTATCCACATCCGAGGTAACGCAACCTAGCTCCCCCAACCACCGTTCCCAAAAGGACCAGGAATCCTTGTATGCCACCCAAGTCGAATCAGCTAATGATGCACTAAACAACTGCCTGCTGCATTTAGTATACGCTCCACAGGTGCTTGAGACACTCCACTCCATTGACCGTGGCACCCAGAGCCAGTTCTCGAAAATGATCCCACTATAGACGAGAGAAAGTATCAGCCAAAACATTATGAACCTCTGGTACATGCTCCGTCACCACCCACAGATTCAAATCCAAACAACGAAAAATCAGACGGCGTAGCAGTTGAATAACTGCTGGAAATGAGGCTGAAAGGGAATTAATGGCCTGAACCCCGCCTATGTTGTCACAGTAAAACCGCACCATTGTATCTCCTAATCGCTTGCCCCAAATCTCGACCGCCACTACAATGGGAAACAATTCAAGCAATGTTAAATTACGTACCAGTCCAGCCTTCAAAAAATCCAACAGCCAACGGTCGTCCTGGCAGTAGGTCCCAAAACCAATCCCCCCGCTGCGTCCATATGGACTCCCACCTCCACACTCGACACCACATCTCCAATCATAATGGACCAGCCATTGTAATGACCCAAAAACTCTTCCCACACCCATAGATCCTCCTTCAGCTCATAAGACAGGCACAAATAATGATGGGCCGCACAAACTCCATACGTAATCTCCTAACCTCCTACATAAAACCCGAGCCATGGAGATAATCCTACAAGCAAAATCAAGTTTTCCCAATAGGGTTCGACGGTACCACAATGTGATCTTTTTCAGCAAAACCGCCCTGCGGACTTCTGCCGTGAGTGCAACCAATTTGTCCAGCGGCAAGAGAGACTCCATAAGCTCAAAGTCAATACAAATTCCCAAAAAATTAAGACACGTGGAGGGGCCCATGTTTTTTTCTAGCACCAATGGACCCCAAATCTGTCCGCCACCCATTGCACCAATTATAACATAGTCGTGTAAACCCTGGAATCCGCAGGACCCACAAACAGGAAATCATCCAAGTAGTTTATCAAATATGGAATACATGAAACATCCTTAACAACCCACTCCAAGAATGAACTGAACGCCTCAAAGTATGCACAAGAAATAGAACAATCCATCTATCCATGAAGAATGAGCCGTCCCAATAACAACTAAGTAGACGAATGCTGTCTGAATGAATAGGTAACAGATGGAAAGTTGATTCAATATCCGTCTTGGCCATGAGGGCCCTCTGGCCATATACCCGAACCCAAAGTATCCCTGCATCAAAATATGTGTAAACAGTAACGGGCATTCGGGTCCAAAATGCTCCTGCTTCGGTCCTTCTATTTGATTTTCCGCTGCCTACTGCCCTACTTTAATCGCACCTTATCACATTTATGCTCTTAGCGGCTAAGATGGTTATCCCCAGACTCTGGCTCTCCACCGCACGGCCCTCGCTAACGGAGTGGTTTCGGGGGGTGCACGCATTGCAGCGGCTACAGGAATTCAGAACGGACTCACCGTTATGTTACAACAAATATCTAACCACTTGGGAGGATTGGATCTCCTTTTGCAGGACTGATCGCTATCTCGCCTGTTCCGGTTGAGAGCCCACCTGGTTTCAGGAGGACTCACTTAACTGAGTTGGAGACAGGAGGTAGAATTAGTCACTGGACCAACGGTCTATTCTGGGGAGGAGAGGTGCCATTGAGGAGCCATTGACCTAGTTTTTGGTTAGTTTTCCTTTTCTGTTGGTCCTTAAGGGATCTGTTTAAATTTTTCATTTCGTGTTTTCCTTTGTTTTGGTGTTTATCTAAGGTCTTGTTTATTGGCTAATTAGCTCCGCTACCCTTGCCGTGCCCGAGCCATCTACCTGGCTTAAGTTGGATGAATCTTCTCCTTGGCCCTGGTGGGCTCTGCACGGCTTGGGTGGATGAAGCTCTTTGTCTGTATCATAGAGAGTTACTGCTATTTGCCTTAGCCATCAGTAATTAAGATATATGTTCACATGTAATGCCAACTTACTCTGTGATTTGCTCTTATGATCATTGTTCCTTTCTTAGGACTGTTTCATTTGAGATTGTTTAAACATTTTTCTGTCCTTTTTTCTCAATAAAAATAAAATATGTGTAAACAACTCAAAAGGTTCTGGGTCGATGCCACCGTTAACAGAACAACCTCTAGGAAACGAAAGGTGATAAATGAGCCTAAATTTATCAGGTTTCTTCTTAGGAACTACCCCCAATGGGGACACTACGAGGTCGGGAAATGGCAAGGATTTGAATGGCAAACTGTCAATAGCACAAAAATTGACGTAATAAACTATTCATAAAGTACTGACATAAATATTGCCTTAATAGGGGATTTCCTCAATGTCCCCAAAATATATCACTCTCAAATAACCAAAGGCTTGACACGAAGATCAGTTGCAAATATTTCACTTATATTGTAAAGCGCATGGTGCATGTATATATGACAACTGTGCCAACATAATCCACTTTTATCGCAGTAAATGCAAATAGTAGAGTCAGTACTTATCTGCATGCATAAAGTGTGCTATTGTAGTCGTATTTCCATGGAATAGACAGTCCAAATACAGAGCTGACAAAAAGTGAGCGACTAGTTCATGCTGCCAAACAGCAGCAGCGACGTTTCGGAAAGACCTATCTCCTTTTTCAAGCATGCTTGAAAAAAAATTATAAAAATTCAAAATTCAATGATGATGATAGAAAATATGTACCAAATAAACAACAAAACAGAATAGAAACATTGACGTTTGGAATTTTTTTCTTCTCCAGTGTTAAGCATACAGGATAAATGATGCTATATTTTGATAGATCAGACTTTTACAAACATGAATTGTTTTTATTTGTAAAATGGCAAAGGGGTGATTTAAACTTTAAATATTTATTTATTCTTAAACTTTTTTTAAAACTTTAATACTTAGTTCCCCTTGGGTACTTGACCTCTAGGGGACACAATCCCGTGGCCTATATACAGCAGTACTATTGTATTGCTGTATATAGGATTTTCATACATGTACAGGTGTCCATACATGGCAGCTACTGAAGCTTGTATGATGCTTCTGGCTGCCACGGCAACTTATCCCCCCCACTGCAATCACATTGCAGGGGCAGGGTTATCAGAGGACGGAGTGGTACGCAGCACTGTTGCTCATTCAGCTAAACGCCGTAGCCACCATTGCCACGCTGTCTAAAGTGTTAACAGCTGATATGGAACCAGCTACATCCCTGCTGTTAGCGGCGACTGCTATCTGTAGTGAACAGCTGCCAATTGCCGCTGTACAGTACTATCTTTGGCAAGCAGGAGACTGGAGTGGGGTGATGCTGCAGGAAGCTGGCGGCAGGGTTTAACCCCTTAAACCACGCTGCCGGCCTCCCGAAGCACTGCCCCGTGTCCAGTCTCCGGCCCGTCTGATATAGTACATTCATACAATACGATGCACCCCTATTTTTCTCCCAAATTTTTGTGGAAAAAGTGTGTATTATGGTCTGAAAAAAAACAATGTATATATATTGTTCATTCACTCATGTTTGGTCGCCATCTTGGATCGGCCAGGGGGTGTTCTGCTCACGGATCGTCGTCCTTTCGTAGAACGGTTGGTACACTAACAAATGGTACTCCGAGACAAGGTTTCCGTTTAACACTGGCCTCAGCCAGCTTTATTCAGGAACAGTAGTCACATAAACAAAACCATAAACAAAATCCTCGGCCAACTAGCCACTAACTAAACACACTATATTACCTCTGGAACCTGTTGTCTGGATCTACCATCCAGCACCACCAGCAATCCCTTCACCAGTCTCCACTGGTTCCAGCTTCCTCAAGCCACTGGGGGCCAGAGCCTTTTGTCAGCTCCTCTGCTGCTTCACACTGCCAGGAAGCAACCACGCCACCTGTTTACCTGGAGAAGCAGGCTTTTTATAGGCCTGGGAAAAACCTGGAACTGGAAAATGGGAACAGCCCACCACCCAACTGCAGCTGTTCCGGGAAAGCCACCCCATAATGGCTGGACATAAGCCGTACTACATACGAGTGTCAACAACCTAATGTTGCAGACCGACAACACCTGGCTTCTCCCACCAGGACCAGGCCCTCAGTGACACATTTCTAGCGGATCTCCTGATGTACGCCACCTAGTGGCAGCACAATGTGACCACCTATAGTCGCTCTGCCACATATCCCCCCTTTGATAAAGGCCGTAGGCCTTGATCACCCTGCACAACCCTTCCTCCGGGATCAAAGCTCCTACACAGGGCCAGCGTCTTCTCTACATCTTCAGGGGCGGAGACAACATCACTCACATACAGCTCACCCCATGCACTCACCCTACAATGGCAAAAATGAAGTCATAGTCACTTTCCATAGGTGGCACCACACATACCTGCTCTGGAACATTGAAGTCACCATCTTCAGCCCGCATGCTGACCTTCACAGAGTTACTACTGACAACCCCAGTACCAGTGTTATCATAATTTTTAGATTTCTTCCACACACAGACTACCTTGTCCTTATGCCCACTGGGCAGTGTCCTCTCTATTTTGGGTCTTTCATAAGCAAAAGACCATTGGGTGGTCCCAACAACCCCACTAGCTTCACAGGAAGCTGTAAGCACAACACACCTCTCAGGTTCGCTATACACAATGGCCTCTTGGGGCGCACATGAGCCCCAACCTGCTACGTCTTTGTCTGCAGGATTATAATGAGATCCAAATTTCTCTTTGCCATGAGTCTTCTGGTCCTCACTGACCACCTCACCAGCATGAGAGAACACATTCCTCTGTGTGTACTTCTCACTGTCTCTTTCTAGCAGCGGATCCACTGCAGCAATGTGTGGAGATGCTTCCTTCACATCTCCTGTAATAAGGGAGAACTCTCTGGATGCCTGCTAGTTTTCTCAGGGGTAATGCTGGCAATCGCTTCACATAGAAAATTCTTAGCGTTTACCTCAGGTTCATTACTAGGGATTTCCTTACCATCTGAGGGTTCAATCACACTGACCTGCCCCTCACTATCGCCTGAGAAACACTCTTTTCTCGGTTTATCAGCTCACTCCTTCCATTACTACGGTCCCTGCAGTCTTTGTGACCACTGCAGTAAAAGCTACTGGAACTATAGCAACCATTGGAGCAAGTGACCTCAGCTGCACTACAGGTCCCAACATAACAGTTCTCTTCACCCTCTGCAGTGCTACAATCCAGATAGCCATCACAGAGCACGCTGTCTGGAATACCCTGCTCAGGGCTGCACACAAAATCTGCCTCGGCACACGTTTTCTCTACACAAGTATTTTCATCATACCCATCTGAATAATCATCATCATCATTACACTGCAGCACTGACACAGTGCAGTGTCCATTCCCACACTGAAATAGAGACTCTGTTTTGTTCTCTTGGTAAACACCCAGCACATTAACACTCATTGTCTCCTCATACATGGTAGCAGAGCCATCAGTTCCAGGGTTTGTCTTCTCCCTTCCAGGCAACACATTGAAATATGAAAGCCCCTCTCTGGGACCAACAGGAGCAGAACAGAACTGGTGGCTATCAATCACTGGATACACATCAGCTGTGCTACTTGTGCTGCTCTCCCCTATGACCTCTAGGGACACACTAAAGCTAATCCCCTCTGCTCTGGCTGCAGTGTCTTTATCAGCAAATCACACTCTGCATTTACTTCAACCATAGCTCTGACAACCATGACCTGAGATGCTCTCCTTTACTGCTACAGCACCTCTCGTAGCTTGTTCACACAGGGGCACAGTAACTGGAGTTAACTCTGTCACACAGCCAACATCCCCCTGCTCAGGCTGTGTGACCTGGTCATGGATCATAGGCAAAATATTTACATTATTGGAAGTAACAGTGGGGTTACCATCTCCCACAGGCAACACCGCATGTAATACACTGAGTCCACAGTTTACAGTCCTGTTGCTTTCAGCCCTCCTTTCCTGCTCAGGCTGCTGGTCTGGGCCTTCCTTTAGCCCACCCTGGTAGTCACATACATCCTGGACGTGACTGATAGTCTCAAAACATGTGCCGTAAAAAACTGGAGCAGTCTTACCATATATGACGTCTGGTTGCAGTCTGGACCTCTCCTGCTGACGGTCCATGTCAGTCATGGGTGGGGCTCCATCCACCTGGAACTCCAGGGCTTGGTGCTGCAGCCTCTCTGGCCTTCTCATGAGAGGGCAATCAGGAGCACATCTCTTCACTCTGTGGCACCTCCAACACGTCTCCCTCTGCTGGGCAATGGCAGCAAACTCCTGCTGCTGAGATTGGTTGCTCCTGACAACAACAAGATCCACATCTCTTTGCAACTCTGTTCTCCTAGGACTTGGAACCCAGGGCCTCTTGGCAACCGGACAGCCTCTCCAGCACTTTTCCACTTGTAGGCATCCGTTGCACCAGTCAGGTTGGTGATTTTTTGGCAGCCGTCTTTTCCATCTTTGGCTCGACATCTCCAGACACCAAAGCAGCTTGGAACCCATTGGCAATTGCTTTTATTGCCTCATGCTCTGCTTCAAACTGCACCTGGAGCTGTTTATTATACTCTTAGCAGTAGCCTGCATCAACTGGGCAAGCAGCTCCTCCATGCCAAAGAAATTTCAGGCACCAGCACCAAATTCCTTTCAGAAAGCACAGTCTCTGTATTGGGGTTTGTCCCTCTTTAAGCAACAAACAGTCTCTTTTAGCAGCACTTCACAGTCTGGCCTCCGGCCCTTTAAATCTTGCTGCAGCAAGACCTATACACTTTTCCTGTGCTAATTCTCAGGCCAATAGTCCTCAGTCCGTGCCAATAATGCCCATCACATCCTCCACCATATGTGATCCTTCACTCACTTTTGGCCGCCATCTTGGACCATCCCGGGGTTGCTTAGCTCGTGGATCGCCCCTTTGGTAGGTGAATTGGCACTCGGACACCAGGCTGCAGTTTAACACTGGCCTCAGCCAGCTTTTTTCAGGAACAGTAGTCACATAAACAAAACCATAAACAAAATCCTCGGCCATCTAGCCACTAAGTAAAAACACTATATTGCCTCTGGGATCTACCATCCAGCACCACCAGCAATCACGTCACCAGTGTCCACTGGTTCCAGCTTCCTCAAGCCTCTGGGGGCCAGAGCCTCTTGTCAGCTCCTCTGCTGCTCCACACTGCCAGGAAGCAACCATGCCCCCTGTTTACCTGGAGAAGCAGGCTTTTTATAGGCCGGAGAAAAACTTGGAACTGGAACATGGGAACAGCCACCCACCCAACTGTTGCTGTTCTGGGAAAGCCACCCCATAATGACTGGACATCAGCCGTACTACACACGAGTGTCAGCAACCTACTGTTGCTGACCGACAACCCCTGGCGTCCCCCACCGAGACCAGGCCCTCGGTAGCACATTTCTAGCAGATCTCCTTACGTATGCCACCTAGTGGCAGCACTATGCGACCAGCTATGGTTGCTCTGCCACTATATATATGTAAAGGATTGGTGGATTCGCTGGACCACCGCAAGCGATGATAGTTAAGCCACGCCAGGGAGCGGCATCTAAGTAGCCCCCGGTAATCACCAGAGCCCGCCGCAAAGCGGGATGGACTTGCTGCAACGTGAGGCTACCAGGTCGCTACCCCTGACGTGACTTGCTTGCGATGGACCTTTAAATCTAGACCAGCCGTCACGCGCACGCCCTAAGCAGCGGGTACGCGCACATCGGCTGGGACCGACAGGAGCAGACAGGAGCAGAGAGAACAGGAGCGTGGACAGGTAAGTGTAGTGGCGTCGGAGCCCATGCAGCAGGGGGATGGTCACAGGCGGCCGCGGCACCTGCGCCGGATCCCCTGCGGGCAGGGGGGGCGGTCGCAGGGGGCGACAGCACCCGCACCAGCCCCCATGACAGTACCCGCCTTTAGATCTCCCCCTCTTTTTACGGAATTTTGAGTGGAGGTCAGATGACAGATTGGCCTCAGGTTCCCACGAACGCTCCTCCGGACCGAATCCCTTCCAGTCAATCAGAAAGAACCGCTTCCCCCTCACTGTTTTCTCTGTCAGCACCTCCTTTACCTCAAAGATGTTATCAGAGTTGGCCACAGGAGAAGGCGAGACAGATCCACAGGGAATGGTTCAGCACCACAGGTTTGAGAAGAGAAACATGGAAGGCGTTCGGGATTTTCAGAGTAGGAGGCAAGCGGAGCTTGTAGGACATCGGGTTCAGTTGCTGAAGTACAACAAAAGGGCCCAAATACTTAGGGCCTAACTTATAACTGGGCACCTTCAAACTGATATATTTGGTGGAAAACCAAACTTTATCACCCGGCTTAAATAGGGGCGGAGGTCTACCGTACCTGTCAGCCTGGACCTTGGTGCATGCGGAGGCCCGTAGAAGGGCCTGTCGTGTGACTTGCCAGAGTGCCTTGATGTCCTGCACTTGGGTATACACGGCAGGAACGTGGCACGAGGAAGCCAGCGGGAGAGGCGGGCGGGGATGTAGCCCAAACACAACAAAAAAATGAGAGGCTCCAGCGGATTCCGAGTCTAGGGAATTATACGAGAATTCCGCCCAGGGGAGTAGGTCAGACCAGTTATCCTGACAGGCGGATACAAAATGTCGTAGGTAGGTACCTAAAACTTGGTTAACCCTCTCTACCTGCCCGTTAGTTTGAGGGTGGCATGCAGACGAGAAGTCTAGCTGAACCTGCAACTGACCACATAGAGCCCGTCAGAATCTCGAAACAAACTGGACCCCCCTATCCGAGACGATATGCAATGGGAGACCGTGTAACCGAAAAATGTGGTGAAAAAAGTGTTTGGGCCAGCTGGGGGGCAGAGGGTAATCCGGGCAGAGGAACAAAGTGAGCCATCTTCGAGAATCTATCAGTCACCACCCAAATGACCGTGTTTCCAGAGGAGGCCGGGAGGTCCGTAACAAAGTCCATGTCTACATGGGACCAAGGTCTTTCTGGCACCGGGAGAGGCTGAAGCAGACCCGCGGGTCTGAGGCGAGGGACTTTATTATGGCACAGGAGGTACAGGCCAGGAAAAAGTATCTAACATCTTGAGTCAGGGTGGGCCACCAATAACCGAGAGATTAGTTGCAGGGACTTTTGGACTCCAGGATGACCAGCTGTTCGTGAGGAATGTCCCCACTTCAGGATTCGAGGATGCATGGCAGGGCGTACGTAGGTCTTTCCAGGAGGTAGATGTTGAAAGTCCACGGGGGCCGCCGTGAGGGCTCGTTCTGGAGGAATTATGTGCTGCAGAGGCGGCTCCAGGCCTACTGTGTCCGAGGATCTAGAGAGGGTGTCCGCTTTGATGTTCTTCCCAGCTGGCCGAATGGGAAGGAGGAAATCAAAGCTGGCGAAAAAGAGCGACCACCTGGCTTGTCGAGGATTCGGGTTGAGCAGACTGAGGATAAAGAAGATTTTTATTATCGATATGGTGGCGAGCCCCCTCCAGCAAGTGCCGCCATTCTTCTAGGGCTAACTTAATGGTCAGTTCGCGATCACCGATCGTGTAATTTTTTTCGGCTGGGGTGAAGGTTTTGGAAAAGAAGCTGCAAGTACGCAGTCTCCCAGATTGAGGACTTCTGAAGGAGGACAGCGCCTGCACCTACTGAGGAGGCATCCACTTCTATGACAAAAGGACGCTGCGAGTCCGGGCGAGACAGAATAGGAGCTAAAGCGAATGCTGATTTAAGGCGATCAAAGGCTTCTTGGGCTTCTGGAGGCCAGGATTTAGGGTTGGCATTCTTCTTCGTAAGGGCCACCAGCGGGGCCACAAGCGTGGAGAAATGCGGGACAAACTGTCTGTAATAGTTTGCAAACCCCAAAAAGCGTTGGATGGACCGAAGACCCACTGGTCGAGGCCACTGTAAGACCTCTGAAAGCTTAGAGGGATCAATCTGGAGATCCTGATCTGAGACGATGTACCCTAGGAAGGGCAACGAGGTGCGTTCAAACAAGCATTTCTCCAGTTTGGCATATAACTGGTGGCTACGGAGACGTTTGAGCACCTGGCAGACGTGGCGGTGGTGGTGAGTCTCCAGATCAGGAGAGAAGATTAAAATGTCATCCAGGTAGACAATAACACAGACATAGAGAAGATCGCGGAAGATCTCGTTGAGGAAATTCTGGAACACCGCCGAAGCGTTGCAGAGGCCAAATGGCATGATGAGATATTCAAAATGGCCATCCTGGGTATTAAAGGCCGTTTTCCATTTGTCGCCTTCACGGAAATGAATCAAGTTGTATGCTCCGCGTATATCCAACTTGGTGATCAAAAAGCTCAGAGATCAGAGGCAGGGGGTATCGATTTTTTATAGTGATTTCATTGAGTCCCTGATAATCGATACAGGGCTGGAGAGTACCATCTTTCATTTCGACGAAGAAAAAAACGGCCCCCGCAGGCGAGGAAGACTTGTGTGTAAAGCCTTTATGGAGATTCTCCTGGACATATTCCGACATCGCTTTAGTCTCCGGGACAGAAAGTGGATAGACTCTGCCTCGGGGAGGAGTACTACCGGGTTGCAGGTCAATAGGACAGTCGAACGGCCGGGGCGGGGGAAGAGTTTTGGCCTGTCTTTCGGAAAAGACGTCGGCTAGATCCTGGTAAGGAGTGGGCAGACCTGGCAGAGGCTTCATAGACTTTAAAGAGGCGGGCCATAGACCTGGACGGAGTACAGGAAGGCATCGTGAGTGGCACGTGGGACCCCAACGGACAACCTCGCCGTGTTCCAGTCTAAGGTCGGGGCATGGTCTTGCAACCAAGGGAGGCCCAGGAGAATTTCAGAAGAGGAGCGAGGCAGAACGAGAAGTCTCAGAGTCTCCTTGTGTAGGGCGCCAATTTGCAGGGTGAGGGGCGCAGCACCGAACCGAATAGTGTCTTTTAGGCATTCGCCACTGACAGAGGAGACGAACATGGGTTTCTGCAGAGGGGTCACCGGGAGACGAAATTTGGACACCAGCGCGTGGCTTACAAAATTTCCAGCGGACCCCGAATCAAGGAAGGTGGTGGCTTGAAAGGTGCTGTCCGGCGAAACTCCACATAGTACGGGAATGGTCAGACGGGGAGAGGCAGCTCTGACACATAAGGATGCCTCTCCTGCGAGCCCTAGGTGCGAGAGTTTCCCGGGCGCACCGGACAGTCCCCAATGCCAGAACCGATACAGTAGAAGCACAGCTGCCTAAGACGACGCTGCGAACGTTCTTCCTGGGTCAGGTGGGCTCTCTCGACCTGCATGGGTTCATCCTCAGGAACCATTGGCGGAGGAAGTGGAGGTCGTTGGAAAACGGGATTCAGACGAGGTAGCCCGCGTGGTCGGGCGACCTCCCGTTGGAGGCGGAGCTCTTGTTGGCTCTCGGCAACACACATGTGTGTGGTTTACTCACTATCTGACATGAAATCAGAATAAGCCTTACTAGTTTTAGGTCACTTATGATTACCAAAATTATTTAGATTTGCCAAATGCAAGAATAATGAGAGAGAGAGAATCTTTAAGGCATTTCTAATATTTTCTGCAAAGTCAAAAGCTTACACAAGAATTACTATGCCTTTAAACGATTTGGGAAAACCCATATGATGATGTCATGTCCATGGAAGCTTATGATAGGTTTATTGATCCTCAGCTCATCCTTCAGCAACTAACACATTAGGGCTTTGGCTATTGTAACGTAATACAGATAAGAAGCTCAGAAGTCAGGACAGACAGATGGAATTGAAGCTGCAGATTGAATTATGAGAGTTGCTCTATCCTGCCCTTCTCTAGCTTCTCTATCTAGTTAGCTAGGCTAACAAGTTAGCTAGGCTATGCTCATCTACCTTACATGGTATCCAATCTTTATCCATAGAGAAGGTAAGTCTATGTGTAATGTGTGTATAATACAGTCATGAGAAAAAAAACAAAAAACATGGGAAAACACTGAAGATATGACTAGAGATGGGCGAATTGATTCTAACAAAGTGGAATTCGTTTAGAATTTCAGGAAAACTTCGATTCTGAACGAAGTCGAAGTTTGGGGTGATTCGCGGGAACGAAGCATGTTTTTAATTGATAAAATGGCTGCGAGCACATGGTGTTACATGGGGCAAAGAACTCTGGGAGGAAGAAAGGCGTAGCCTTAATGACATGTGCAGAGATGAAGCGAATCAGAGACCGGCGGGATTCTGTGACGTCACCGCACTATATAAGTCCGGGCGCGACGCTGGGAGCTCATACCGCTCTCACTGTACTGATTAGGGAAGGTGCTGCCATGGCTGCTAATGATATATCTTACTAAAGAACTCATTTTTATACAGCGATTTTTGGGGGGTGTCACAGCTTGTCTCAGAAACTGCTTCTCTTTCATTCTAATTCTGATTTTGTGGGGTATTGGAACTGAAGTACAGTGTGCGTCCAATTCAGCTGCATATACATTTTAATGCTATCTGCTCAGTTCTTGATCACTTTGAATATCCAAGGGTTATCTAAGCCTGTTGCTGTTGTATTCAGTTAAAGAAACAGCGTTTTTACAATCCAAATACCACTTAAATTTTGGTTGCTCATTTCTTTTGCGCAATTTAGATCCAGGGGTTAATTAAGCGTTGTTCTGCTGTTGTGGTCACTAAAAGAAACAGTGTTTTTCAACGTCAAAGAAATTTTTTTGCCTGCAGCATAATTCATATCCGAAGGGTAATTACGAGTTTTTCTGTTGTTGTGTTCCGTAAAATACACGCCGTTTTAACACGCTACAAAGCTGGTAATTGTTGGCAGCACATTTCTTTTGCGCAATTTACATCCAAGGGTTAACTAAGTATTTTTCTGCAGTTGTATTCAGTAAAAGAAAGGTTGTTTTTCACCGCCAAAGAAGAAATTTTGCCTGTAGCATAATTCATATCCGAAGGTTAATTAAGCCTGTTTGTGCTTTTATATTCAGTAAAATACACAGTGTTTTTAAACGGCACATACAAGTCAATTTTTCCTGGCCATTTGTGGAGCGCAATTTATATCCAAGGGTTACCCAAGCTTGTTAGTGGGTTCATTTGGAGTTAAATACAGGGTGTGTATTTATCATATACAGATATCTTCATTAAACAGAGTCTGTACATTTTAGAACAAACAGTATGTCAGACAGAGAGGTGGCAGGCTCTTTACTTGCGAGTGGCAGTGGCACAAACATTCCTGGAGCAGGCACGGGTTGCAGCACAGCAAGGGGACGTCGCAGCAGGGGTCACTCGGTGAGGCCACAACTGCCGGTGTCATCTAGCGGCCGTGTGTTGTTCAGCAACCCAATGGTTTTTAATTGGTTGACTAGATCATCCACTTCCTTCCAGATGACATCTGACAACCCCAGCCAAGAGTCGGTGGGAACAACCCTTAGTTGGCATGGCCTGGGAGCGGGTCAGAGGCCCTCACCTGTCCTCAACCCGCCTCTGTCCCATCTGGTTCCCTCAGCCAGAGATCTACTATGTGGTCTAGGCTCAGCGCCACTATATAGTGAGGATGAACAATTTGTGGAGGGCAGTCAGCAGCTATTTGGCAGCGAAGAAATGGGGCCAATATCCCCTGCTTCTTGCAGTAGGCGGCAAAGTATAGATGTGGACAGTGGCATGGGAGGTCATGTTGTGAGGGGTCAGCCTCTGCATACCAAGACCGGTGATGAGGACAGCAGTGACGATGAAACACAAATCGTTGATGATGTAGCCGACCGCACTTGGGAGCCGGGTGAAGCAAGGGCTTCATCATCGTCAGGAGAAGAGAGCATCAGCTTGTGCTTTAGGCAGCGGCGCAGCCACCAAGTGGGTTGTGTGGCCGTGAGTCAGCAGGGTAGCAGCAGTGTAAGGTCAGGAGCCAAGTGGCCACGGGATAGAAAACCCGCTTCGCAGGTCCAAGAAAGTAGCGGCACAGGGGCTCAGCGAGGCAGCGGCGCTAGTAGTCACTCAGCGCAGAGTGCGGAGAGTTGGCGGTAAAATCAGATACTCGGCGATGTGGCAGTTCTTTGCTAAGACACCGGAGGAGCCAAATATGGGTATATGTAGAATCTGTGGGCAGAAAGTGAAGCGTGGCCAGGAAGCCAACGTTGGCACCACGGCCCTGCGTCAACACATGCAGCGTCACCAGCCGGTGGCCTGAGAGAAACGTGCCGCAGATGTGGTGGTCCATCCTGCCGCCGCAGCAGCAGCGCCCAGTGGCATGCATGCCATTGCAGCCAGTCAAGGTTCCACCACCTCTGCAGAAGGGAGCTGTTTCTCCTTGCCATCATCTCCCGGTACAGATGCTCCTGCTCCTCGCTACTCATGGCGCCAGCTGTCGTTCAACGAGGCGATTGCAGTATGCGTCCAACCATCCTAAGGTGCAGAAGCTGACCGTGCTCCTGTCCAAGTTGTTGGTACTGCAGTCCCTCCCTTTCCAAATGGTGGACTCTGCACCGTTCAGAGAACTAATGGCTTGTGCCGAGCCGAGATGGATAGCTCCAAGCCGTAATTTCTTTTCCAAAAAGACAGTACCAGCACTTCACAAATATGTAGAGCAGAAGGTGGGCCAGTCCTTGAGCTTATCGGTTTGTTCCAAGGTGCATGGCAGCACTGACGTCTGGAGCTGTAACTACGGTCAGGGACAGTAAATGTCCTTTACGGCCCACTGGGTGAATGTGCTTCCTGCCCAGCCACACCAACAACTTGGACAGGAGACGGCGCTTTCTCCTCCACGTTGTCAAACTGCTGCTCCTGCACCAATGTCCGCCTCCTCCTCCTCCACCACCACCACCACCATCTCAGCCTCCACAAGTGCTGCTCCATCATACCCACATGTGTAGGGCACAGCGGTGTCACGCAGTTCTACACCTGGCTTGCCTCGGTGAACGAAGTCACACAGGGGAGGAACTGCCCCGCATCATGCAGCAAAAAAATCGATGTGTGGCTCTCTCCGCGCCAACTGCACATCGGAACAATGGTGACGGAGAATCGGAGGAACATGGTGTCCGCGCTGCACGGAGGAGGGACGGTCCATCCGCCCTGCATGGCGTATGTGTTCAATCTGATTGTGAAAAGGTTCCTGAAGTCTTCCACCAATCTTCAGAAGATTCTGAAAATGGCCAGGAAACTGTTCATGCACTTCTTCCATTCCTACAAAGCCAGGAACACCCTCCTCGAGTTGCAGCGGCAGAACAGCCTCCCACAACACAGTCTGATATGCGATGTTTCCACCCATTGGAATTCCAGCCTGCACATGTTGGACCGACTGTATGAACAGAGAAAGGCCATTAACGATTTTTTGATGATCCAGGTAGACAGGAGTACTCCCCTGTGTAACCTTGATGTCAGCCAGTGGCAGCTCATGCGTGACAACTGCCGTTTGCTGAGGCCATTTAAGGAGGCGACGTTATTTGTCAGTCGCCAGGACTACGGGATGAATAACGTCATTCCACTGCTTCATGTTCTGGAACAGATGCTGAAAAATCTGTCTGGGCAGGGGACTGGAGACATGGCGACTACATCTCGTGGCCACATGAGTCCGGTGGGGACTGAAGTGGAGGAGGAGGACGATGAGGAGGACATTGGAGCAGAAGCATTGAAATGAAATGAGTGGATTTTCTACCCAGGTGACAGGAGAGGAGGAGCAGGAGCAGCTGGAGGAGGTAGATGGAGATGAGGAAAATGAGGCAGATGAACCGCAAGCACCGTGGCAGTATACAGTGGAGATGGAGGCAGGGAGTCCCTCGGAGGCACTTGTGCAAATGGCCCTCAGCATGCTGATTTGCCTGGCTAGTGACAGCCAAATAGTCAGCATCTGGCAGAGGGATAACTTCTGGCTCTCCACCCTATTGGACCCTCGCTACTGGTCCAAAATGGGAGCCTTTTTCCTAGCTGCTGAGAGGGAGGGCAAACTCAAATACTATAGGGAAATCCTCCGTAGTCAGTTGGCCGCTGCCTATGTGCGGCATCATCCCTCCTCTGACAGGTCTGACCGGGGGGTCATCAGCGCTCACGTACTACTGCCGCGGCTGCTGAGGGATGGTGGGGGGTAGGAGCAGTACCAACTCCATCAGCAGCAACCTAAGTCTCGAGTCACTGATGAGCAGCTTTCTTCCTAGTGAGGAGGGCAGTCGCCAGCAGCAGCAGGACATTGAGCAGTCCCTGAACCAACAAGTGGTGGCCTACTTAGACAGCACTCTGCCACCCCAGTTAGAAGATCCGCTGGACTACTGGGCAGCCAAACTGGATGTGTGGCCGCAACTTGCAAAGTTTGCAGTGGAGAAGCTGTCCTGCCCGGCCAGTAGTGTGGCATCAGAGCAGGTCTTCAGTGCGGCGGGGGCCATCGTTACACCAAGGAGAACCCGCTTGTCCACGGGAAATGTGGAATGATTGACCTTTGTCAAGATGAATCAGGCGCGGATCGGCCAGGATTTCCACACACCAATGCCTTAGGCGTCAGATTACATCAGCCATGACGCCTCACCAAAACTTTGAGAGATGAGTCTGGATTCAAACCACCTGCCTCAGCCACTATTCTGATGCCGCCACCCGTCTGATGTCACACATCTGCTGACAGTTTCTTCATCTGCCACCAATCATCTTTACCAGGGACTGGTATTGCCACCCACCTCCACACTGTCATTGTGCCGCTCTATGACCTCATGCTGCTGCTGCTGTTGCTGGTGCCGTGACATCCACACTGTGTCATTGTGCCTCTCTCTGACCTCATGCTGCTGCCGCTGTTGTTGCTGCTGCGGTCACCTCCACACCCTGTCATTGTGCCATTGCCTGACCTCATGCTGATGCTGTGGCTGCTGCCTTGACCTACACACTGTTTCATTGTGCCACTCTCTGACCTCATGCTGCTTCTGCCGTTACCTCCACTCTCTGTCATTGTGCCACTGTCTGACCTCATGCTGCTGCTGTGGCTGCTGCCAGGACCTACACACTGTTTCATTGTGCCACTGTCTGAGCTCATGCTGCTGCTGATGTCACCTCCACTCTCTGTCATTCTGCCACTCTGTGGCCTACTACTGTTTTGCCACCTACAGAATGTCATTGTGCCACTCTCTGACCTCATGCTGCTGCTGTTGCTCCTGCCGTCATCTCCACTCTCTGTCATTGTGCCACTCTGTGGTCTACTCCTGTTTGTGCCACCTCCACACTGTTTCATTATGCCACTCTCTGACCTCATGCTGCTGCTGTGGCTGCTGCCGTGACCTACACACTCTGTCATTGTGCCACTGTCTGACCTCATGCTGCTGCTGTTGCTGCTGCCGTGACCTACACACTGTGTCATTGTGCCACTTTGTGGCCTACTACTGTTTTTGCCACCTCCAGAATGTCATTGTGCCTTTGTCTGACCTCATGCTGCTGTTGTGGCTGCTGCCGTGACCTACACACTCTGTCATTGTGCCACTGTCTGACCTCATGCTGCTGCTGTGGCTGCTGCCGTGACCTCCACACTGTGTCATTGTGCCACTCTGTGGCCTACTCCTGTTTTTGCCACCTCCAGAATGTCATTGTGCCACTGTCTGACCTCATGCTGCTGTGGCTGCTGCCGTCACCTCCACACTCTGTCACTGTGCCACTCTGTGGCCTACTGATGTTGCCACCTAAGCCCTCAGCTTTTTTTTTCCAGCTGTCGCTGCCATGACTTTATCAGGCTACATTCCCGCTTCAGTTTTTTGGTCAGTTTTGCCCTCTTAAGCGCCCAGGGAATTTTATAGTGAAGCGATTCTAAGAGCGGCGGCATTCATATGCGTGTCATACTAAAACACAACATTGTATGAAGACCAAACCAAGCTCCCCCTGCATATTTAAACATGGCACAGCGTTCTACAGCATCTTACAGGCTCTGTGCAGCCCCGAAATAGCTGTTTTTTAACAAGATTCGTCCTGAAGTAATTCGGACCGAAATGAATTTTGTCGGAAAATTCCCGGATGTCGGTGAATCGAATTTTTGTGAAAGTCGCCCATCTCTAGATATGACACTTTGTTACAATGTAAAATAATTTAACAGTGTAAATCTGGTGTGCTCTCAAAACAACACATTATACAACCTTCAATATCTAAAAAAAACTAGCAACAAAAGTAAGTATACAGCTAAGTGAAAATGGGCAAATTGTGTTCAATTTGCCATTTTGCCTCCACGGTATCATGTGACTTGTTAGTGTTACAAGGTCTCAGATATGAGACCTTGAGCAGATGTGTTAAATTTGGTGTTATCGCTCTCACACTCTCTCATGCTGGTCACTGGAAGTTCAACATCACACCGGATGGCAAAGAACTGTATGGGGATCTGAAAAAAAGAATTGTTGCTGTACATGAAGATGGCCTATGCTTTAAGAAGATTTCCAACACTCTGAAACGAGCTGCAACATGGTGGACAAGACCATACAACGGTTTAGCAAGACATGTTCCACTCAGGACAGGCCTCGAAATGGTCGACCAAAGAAGTCGAGTGACTGTGCTCATTTTCATATCCAGAGATTGTCTATTTAAAAGAAACGTAGAAGTACTGTCAGCATTGCTGCAGAGATTAATGTGACGGGGGTCATCCTGTCAGTGCTCAGACAATACGCAGCACACTGCATCAAATTGGTCTGCATGGCTGTTGTCTTAGAAGGAAGCCTCTTCTAAAGATCTTGCACAACAAAGCCCGCAAACAGTTTGCTAAAGATAAGCAGATTCAACTACATTAGGCAGCAGTACCATTGATGGCAGCAAGAACATGGCAATGGGGAACAGTGAGGTTTCAGCTTGACAACATTAGGCAGCAGTACCATTGGTGGCAGAGAGAACATGCCAATGAGGAACATTGAGTTTCCGGTTCGATTAGGTTAGACGCCGTACAGCTGCCTGACTTCTGTGTACCAGGTGTGGGAGCATAAGAAACGCTTACCCCAACCATCCCAAAGCTAAAAGTCTGTATGTTGACAATGCCTGGCTGTTGGCCTTGGAAATGTTGCCTTTCCTCCTAGTGGACACAGATGGGTTCCACCACATCATGGTCATGGCATGCCCCAAATATCAGATGCCGAGCAGGCATTTCTTCGCCAGAAAAGCTGTCCCTGCCCTGGCCCAACACTTTGCAGAAAAGATCTCCAGCACGTTGGCTGCATCTGTGTCCACCAAAGTCCATCTCACTACAGACACATGGACTACTAAGCACAGTCAAGGGTGTTACATCTCACTGACTGCTCACCGGGTGAGTTTGGTGGATGACAGTGCCTCTGGTGATGGGTCTGGGCCAACACTCTTCAACCCTGCTGGGATGGTGCAGGGTCCAGATCCCAAACCTCGACTGGTAGCATCACATGCCAAGAGAAACCAGGCCGCTCTCAAATGAATTTGTCTTGGAGACTGTTAACACACAGTCAAGAGTTGTGGACGGCTCTGCGCACTCACACCGATCAGTGACTGGGTGCTAAGAACCAAGCACCAGGCAAAATGGTGTGCAACAATGGCAGCAATCTCCTTGCTGCCATTAAAATCGGTAGACTGATGCACAAATGCAGAAATTTGTAGCCGGGTCTTGACTGTCTGCTGAGGAAGGTTAAAGGTCTTAGCTCACACTTCCGGTGTTCACACCCTGCTTCGGCATGACTGGCAGCGTTGTAGCATGGTCTGGGCCCTCCCCATCAACCGTCTGATATTTGATGTGGTAACACGCTGAAATTCCACCCTCCACATGCTCCAGCGTAATGCCATTATGCAGTATGAAATGTCTCATGGCTTGACTAGCAGTGGTGTGGACCTCGGGGAGTTGACCCATAGAAGGTGAAGGATCTCTGCACCATCCTTGGCAGTTTTGAAAAGGCCACCAGTCGGGATGATGCCCTTGTCAGCAGGACCGTTCTGGTTATATTTTTACTGGAACAAGCGTTAGGCACTCTGTGGCAGCAGGTCCCAGCAGTGATGGAGGAGAAGGAGGCAGACACAGAGCCTTACTCACCAGAGGATGTAGAAAACCTGAGTGTTTAATAATTGTATAGGTCTTCTTTAGGCGGTAGTTCTAGGTCGAGGGCAGGTGCATGATACAGAGTAGAGCGCATGAAACTAACCAAGTCTCTGGTGATGGTCAGGATGAGGAAGTGGAAGAGGATGAGGAGGAAGGGGTGGACACCATCGGTACTGATTACCCTTCAGTGGTAAGAGGTTGGCACAGATTACAGGAGGAGGAGGAAGAAGAGAAGGAAGATCCCGTTAGTTCCCTTCAACTCCAAGGCTTGGGAGATCCTAGCAGCATCTCACACATGAGTGGTTGGATGCTACATTAGCTGCAACATGATCCACGCATCAAGGCAATAAAAATGAACAGCCAGATACAGAGGCGGAGGGATCCTATCCAGTTTGAGCTAGTTCGCTGTGGCATATTAACCGCTTGCAGACGCAGAGCAATTAGCTAGTTCTTTGTGAGGACTCCATCTGCAGGAGGAGGGAAGGGATTTCAGTGCTGACATCCAACTTCGCCGTAGACTACACAAGGTTTTATTTAAATTTTTTTTTTCCTGTAAGCACAAAACAATTGCCATGTCTAAGACAAAGGTCAATGCCGCTGATGCTGGTGATGCCAAGGTTGAGCCCAAGAGAAGTTCGGCACAGTTGTCATGTAAACCAGCTGCACCAAAATGGAAAAGGCAGCAATAAAGGAAAAGTATGAAGACAAACACACTGAAGAAGCTAACAAAGAAGAAACGAAGGAAGATCTGCCATCCGAAAATGGAGAGACAAAAAGTGATGAGGCCCCAGCATCCAATTGAGGAGACAAGGAATCCAAATCTGAATAACCTACATCTGTTTAAGTCCTTTATCAGTGGTTCCTGTACCTCCCTTGTACAATTCAGAGGAATAATTTTATCAGCTATTATGTAAATGCAAGCTTTTTAGTAGTTTAATTCTAGAATACACATTTTTAAAATAGAAGGGAATCCCACCACGTCTTTGTTTTTGAGTTTTTTTATTTGTATTAAGTATTTTGGAATACTATGCCCATTATATGCAGTTGTCAATTGTCTAGGAATTGTGATGAGGTGGTACCTAAGTGAGAGGAGAGGGGCGTGAGCCCATTTTTTTTTTTTTCTGACAATGTGTATTTTTTCCTTTCTTTGTGACCTAATGCCGCCTGCTACCTTACTAGCGGATTCCCTGACAACGTTGGGATGGCAAAGCCCAGTGTTCCTATGCTGGCTGACATGGATGGCATTTTTTATTTGTCTTAACATTTTCACTTTTCCTCACTGCCATGTTTTCTTTTTCCCCACCTGTAGAGGTTCATCATTGGCATGTTGTCGCTTCCACCAATGGGACTGCCGGAAATGTTGTCGAACCGGAACCTCGCTGTTCCCCATTGCCTAATATTGTCAAACCGGAACCTCCTATTCCCATTTTTTTCCTTTTGTTCTCATAGTTGAGGTCCCCCTTGAGTAAATTTCAGGCCTTCTATCTTTTTGAGGGATAACTTGCACAATTGGTGATGCTAAATACTTTTTTTCCCCCCTGTATAAGGGAAAACAAATAAGCTTTGGTTATTTAAAATCTGGCAAAATTACAATTTTTGGCGTTGAGTAATATTTAGCAACAGAGAGAACGCTATATTTTCTCCACTTAGTATCATTTTCAGCAACCAACCACTATTTAAAATATATTTCTTTGTATAGGAGATTTTGAGACGTTACATTATACAATTACTGAACCCCCAAAGCTGCAAAAATGAACTTTTCTGTACGCAGACTAATTTTCACCAACCAACCACTACTTAGAATATATTTATTTGTATAGGAAATTTGGAGATGGTTTTTTACAGTTATAAAACCCCCAAAAACTGCAAATATTTATTTTTCTTAAATCAAAATAATTTAAGCAAAAAACCCCAAAATTTCAAATACTGTTTTTCTTGGGAGTTTTGGGAATGGTTGTTATGCAAGAACTGTATCCCCAAAAGTGGAACAATTAACTTTTGGGCACTCAATAACATTTTCAAGAATCAACCAGTATTTGAAATAGATTTTTTTTCTATAGGAAATTTGCTAACTGTGTCTTATGGCCACTCAAAAAAATTTTGACAAAGCAACCACTGTTTGAAATAGTTTTCTTTCTATGGAGATTTTAACGGCGACTCCAAACAATAGTGTATCAATATCAATAATATCACTATTGCAAGATTCTGAATTTTTTCTTCTATAACTTATATAAATAAGTCCCTATTTTTTAAGTGAGTTATTTATTATATATATTTATATATATATATATATATATACAAATATATACTATTTATAAGTATATATATATATATTATATATTAAAAAAAATATAATTTTATATATATATATATAAATAAAATTTATATTTTATCTTTTTTAAAATAAAAATAAAGATGGGAAGATGCACCCAGCAATCGTAGTCCCTAACTATTACTGTCTATGATTCCTAAGTTTTGGTACACTCCCCAACAAAATCTAAACTAGCAGCTTTTCTTTTCTAAAATCGCTGAAAAAATGTGTGCCTGCATGATGCATGCAAGCAGGCAGACAGAAAAGTCCGTTCAGTACAGAGAGTAAAGTTGAAATGGAGTCCACAAGGGAATACAGTGAATATAAAATAGGGTCATGTGATTTTAGCAGCCAATGAGTTGCCTACACCATCAGCGATTACATTTTTTACCCCCTCTGTGCTTGCACTGGTTGGATGACCAGCAAAAGTTCAGGAAGCAGCTAAAAATTAAACTAAAAATAGCAAATCAAATGTGCATGTCGAAAGAGAACTTTAATCGAACGAACCGTAAAAAGCTCAGTTCGGTTGCGTTCAAAAAATCGAGAAGTTTGAAGCGAACTTAACGTTTCTCGAATGGCTCGATCAACACTAGTCATGTGACCCCTGGTAAAAGTAATGTATGGAGAAGTAAAATTTCCCCCTTTACTCCTCCGAGTTGTGTTTGTCTGTCGTTTGTACGCCAACTTTTTTATTTCTTTTTGTTTTACAATTTTTTTTATTATCCACAATGTGACAACGTTATACCAGTAAATCCAAACAATGAAGAATCTGCTGGAAAAAACATGTTAATAATTCCACCATTATTTCTGTTTACTCACCCTATATAAGTGGTTCTTAACCAGGGTTCTATCGAACCCTAGGGGTATGGTTTGGCGGTCTAGATTTTCCCGCCATGGAGGTCAAAAACCCCCCCAAATATTATGTAAATTTGTGATGACTAGAGTGGAGAATTTCTCAAAAATTCGATTGGGTCCTTCGCCGAATTTCCCGAAAAAATTAAATTCGGCCCGAATTATTGGGAAAAATTACTTAAAAAAACAGCTTTTCCAGGCGCACGAGCTGCAGGGTGCTGTAGAATGTTGTGCCATGTTTAAATATGCGAGGGAGTTTGGTTTGGTCTTCATACAATGTTGTGTTTTGTATGAACGCAATGACTGCCGGCCCCTTAGAATCACTTCCTATAAAATTCCCCTGGGCACTTAAGAGGGAAAAATGAAAAAAAACTAAGCGGGAATGTAGACTGATAAAGTATGCAGCGAACGCTGGAAAAAAAAAAGCTGAGAGCTCGGGGGGCAACATTAGTGAGAGTGGGGAGGTGCGGCGGAAGCCAAGCGCATGGGGTCAGACAGTGGACAATGACTTTTGGGGAAGGTGGCAAAAACAGGAGTAGGCCACGAGTGGCACAATGACACAGTGTGGAGGCACGGAGCGCAGAGGTCAGACGTGGCAAAATGTATTTGGAGGTGGCAAAAAGGGGTGGGCAACAGGGGGCACAATAACACGTGTGGAGGTCACGGCAGCAGCAGATGAGGTCAGGCGTGGCCAATGACATTTGGAGGTGGCAAAAACAGGATTTTAGGCCACAGAGAGGCAAAGACAGATGTGGAGGGCGGGGCAGCAGGAGTGAGGTCGGGGCAGTGGAAAAGACATTCGGGGGGGTGGCAAAAAAGGAGTAGGCCACGGGGGCACAATAAAAAGTATGGAGGTCACGGAGCAGCGCTGGGTCAGGCAGGGCACAATGACTTCTTGGGTGACAAAAACAGGAGTAGGCCCAAAGAGTGGAACAATGCCCCAGTGTGGAGGTCCGGCAGCAGCGCATGGGTCTGGCAGTGGCACAATGAAATTCTGGTGGTGGCAAAAATGGAGTAGGCCACAGAGTGGCAAAAATGAACAGTGTGGAGGTCACGGCAACGCAGATGGGTAAGACCGTGGACAATGAAATTTGGGGGGGGCAAAAACGGGAGTAGGCCCAGAGTGGAGCAATGCCCAAAGGCGGAGGTCACGGCAGCGCAGCATGAGGTCGACAGGGCAAAATGATTCTGGAGGTGGCAAAAAAAGGAGTAGGCCCAGGTGGCACAATGACACAGTGTGGAGGCCGGGCAGCAGCAGCTGAGGTCGGGAAAGTGGCACAAAAACATTTGGAGGTGGAAAAAAAACAGGAGTAGGCCAAGAGTGGCACAATACACAGTGTGGAGGTCACGGAAAGCAGCAGCATGAGGTCGGCAGTGGCACAATGACATTCTGGAGGTGGAAAAAAAAACAGGAGTGGGCCCACAGAGTGGCACAATAAAACCGTGTGGGAGGTCCGGCAGCAGCGATGAGGTAGACAGGGGCAAAATGACTTTTTTTGGAGGTGGCAAAAACAAAAAGTGGGCCACAGGTGGCACAATGACAGAGAGTGGAGGTGACAGTGCGCAGCATGGGACAGACAGTGGCACAAGACATTCTGGAGGTGGCAAAAACAGGGAGGCAACAAAGGGGCACAATGAAGAGGGGAGGTGCGGTGTCAGGGAAAGCATGGGTCAGAGAGGGGCCCAAAAGGGACACAGTGTGGATTTCCGGGCAACAGCACAGCACAGCAGCATGAGTAAAAAGGGCACATGACAGGTGTGGGGTGGGGAAAATCCCAGCCCCGGGAAAGAGGGTTTTGGTGGCAGATGGAAAAAATGTCAGCAGTGTGTGGCTCAGGTGGGGGGCGGAACCAAAATAGTGGTGAGGCGGGTAGTTTGAACCCAGACTCATTTCTCCATTTTGGGTGAGGCGTTTTTGCTGATGTAGTTGAGCCTAAGGCATTGGTGTGGGGAAAATCTGGCCGATCACGCCTGATTATCTTGACAAAGGTCAGTCGTTCCACATTTCCCGTGGACAACGGGTTCCCCTTGGGGGGGTAACGTGGCCCCCGCCGACTGAAACCCGCTCTGATGCATACTACGGCCGGGGAGGACGCTTCCCCACTGCAAACTCGGCAAGTTGCGGCCACCCCGTTTGGTCCCCCATTAGTCCGGGATCTTCTAAGGGGGTGGGCAGAGTGCTGTTAAGTAGGCCACCCCCTGTTGGTTAGGGTCTGTCCGGGTCCTGCTGCTGTGCTGTGCTGGCGACTCCCTCCTCATGTGGGGGGGAAGGAAGTTTCATCAGTACTCCAGATTGGGTTTGCTGCTATGGGGGCTGGGACTGCTCCTGCCCCCCCCTTCCCCAGAGCCACGGCAGTAGTAGTGAGCGCTGGGGAAACCCCCCCGGTCAGACTGTCAGGGAGGGACGATGCCGCACATAGGCAGCGGAAAATGCTACGGGGATTTCCCTATAGTATTTGGTTTTCCTCCCTCTCAAAGCTGGGAAAAAGGTCCCATTTTGGACTGGTAGGAGGGTCCCAAAAGGGTGGAGGCCCGAAGTCATCCCCTTTGCCAATGTGACTATTGGCTGTCACTTTGCCAGGAAAAAAAGCATGTGGGGCCTCTGCACAAGTGACTCGAGGGGCTCCCTGCCTCCATCTCCATTTTATACTGCCTGGTGCTTGCGGGTCATCTGTGTTTCCTATTTTCCATTACCTACTCAGCTGCTCCCGCTCCCCCTCCCTTGTCACCCGGTAGAAAAAACCACTCTTTACCAGACAAAGCTTCTGCTCCCAAGTCCTCCTCTCCCTTTCGTCCCACCGGGGCTCATGCGGCCGCGGATGTAGTCGCCACGTCTCCAGTCCCCCGCCCGACAGATTTTTTAGATTGTTCCGGACATGAAGCAGTGGGGAAAGACGTTATTCATCCCCTTGTCTGGGACTGCAAATAAAAGCAGGTGTACGCATGAGCTGCCCCTGGTTGGGCATCAAAGTTAACAGGGGGGGTATCCCGTCCGCCCTGGTCATTAAAAAACGTTAATGGCCCCTTTTTCTGTTTATAAGTCGGTCCAACATGTGCAGGGTGGATTCCAAATGGTGGAAATATGGGATATAGAAAGGTTTTTGGGGAGGCCGTTTGCGCTGAAATCGAGGAGGGTGTTCCTGGCTTTGTTGGAAAGGATAAGTGCATGCAAGTTTCCTGGTATTTTCAGAATCTTCTGAAATTTGGTGGAAGATTAAGGAAAAATTTTCACAACCAGTTGAACACATGCGCCTCAGGGCACATGGCCATCCTCCTCGGTCGTGGGACACCAGTTACCCCATTGTCCCTCCCATGGTTCCGATTTGCAGTTGGCGCGGGGGAAAAAAAAGCCACCATCGATTTTTTGCTGCATGAGGGGGAGTTCCCCCTTTGTGCTTTGTTCTCCCAGGCAAGGGTTAGAACTGCGTGACACCGTGTGCCCTCCATGTGGTATGTGGAGCAGTACTTTTTGGAGGCTGAGAGGTGGTGGTGGTGGTGGTGGAGGAGGAGGGGAATCGGCGCAGGGCGCAGTTTTACAAAAGTGGAGGAGAAAAACGGCGTTCCCGTCCAAGTTGTTGGTGTGCCTGGGCAGGAAGAATTTAGCCAAAAGGGCCGTAAAAGGACTTTTACTGGCCCCGACCCTAGTTAAAACTCCGACGTCCGTGTGCCGGCACCTTGGAAAAAAAAAAAAAATAAGCTCAAGGACTGGCCCCCCCTTTTGTTCTACTATTTATGAAGTGTTGGTACTCCCTTTTTTGGAAAAAAAAATTATGGCTTGGAAATCTCCCTCTCGGCTCGGGAAAAAGCCATTAGTTCTCTGAATGGTGGAGTCCCCCTTTGGGAAAAGGGGGGATGCCAGTACCAACAACTTGGGAAAGGGGAAAAAGGTCAGCTTTCTGACCTTAGGTGGGTTTGGGCCCATATGTTGTCTCTTTGCAATCGCCTGCTGAACGTGTGGCGCCCTGAGTAGCGAGGAGCAGGAGCTCTGGCCCGGGGATGATGGCAAAGGAAACGTCCCTTTTGCAGAGGTGGGGGCCTTTACGGCTGCAAAGGGCAGCGTGCACGGGGGGGGGGCGGTGCTGCTGCGGCGGCAGGTTGGACCCCATTTTGGGAACGTTTTTTCCGGCCCCCGATGGTGAACTGCCCTGTGTTGCGCAGGGCCGTGGTGCCAACTTGCTCCCTGGCCCCGCTTCACTTTCTGCCCCCAGATTTACATATACCCCTATTGGCTCCCCCGGGTTTAGTAAAGAACTGCCACACCGCCGAGTAGCTGATTTTACCCCCAACGCTCCGTACTGGTGTCTTCTATGTGTGCCCCGCTGGCCCTGTGCCGCTACTTTCTTTGGCCCTTGCGAAGCGGGATTTTTACCCGGGCCCTTTGCTCCCCGCCCACACTGCGCTCCCTGCTGAATCACGGCCAAAAACCCCCTTGTGGCTGCGCCCCTGCCTGCGGCAAGCTGACGCCTCTTCTCCCGCGATGATGAAGCCCCTTTCTTTTACCGGCTCCAAGTGCGGTAGGCCTCATATTATTTGTGTTTATCGTCCCTCGTCCTCATCACTGGTCTTGTAGCAGGGCTGACCCTCACAACATGACCTCCCCTGCCACTTCAAAAATTATACTTTGCCGCCTATGCAAAAGCAGGGGTATTGGCCCATTTTTCGTGCCAGTAGGTGAGCCCTCCCCAAATTGTATCTCGCTATATAGTGGCGCTGAGACCCGACCACACAGTAGAACTCTGGCTGAGGGAACCCCGGGGGGACAAGGCGGGTGAGGAAGGTGAGGGCCGTGACCCCCTCCAGGCCATGCCAACTAAGGGTTTTGTCTGACGATCCCACCGACTCTTTGGTGGGGTTGTCCCGATGTCACCCGGGAGGAAGTGGATGACTAGTCAACCAATCAAGACCCGGGTTGCTGGTCAAAAACCGGGCGTAGATGCGCGGCCGTTGTGGGCCTCCCGAGTGACCCTGCGCGACGTCCCCCTTTCTGTCTGTGACTGGGCCCGCTGGAATGTTTTGGGCCCCTGCCCCTGCATGTGAAGAGCCTGCACCCCTTTTGTCTGACATACTGTTTGTTCTAAAAAGTCAGACATGTTTGATGAAGATACTGTATTGATAAATACACACGTGATTTGACTCCAAAGAACCCCCTAAGAAGTTGGGTAACCCTTGGTAAAATTCCCCCACAAAATGGGCAAAGGGGAAAAAAAGTCTTGTATGTGCCGTTTAAAAATTTTGTTTTTAATGAATATAAAGACAAAA
Source organism: Phyllomedusa bahiana (assembly GCA_025379985.1). NCBI lineage: Eukaryota > Metazoa > Chordata > Amphibia > Anura > Hylidae > Phyllomedusa > Phyllomedusa bahiana. The sequence continues at coordinate 2,751 of JAODAL010030168.1, read as the reverse complement.
AAGGTTTAAAGAACCCTTGGAAGAATTATGCTACAGAATTTATATTGTTGAGGGGAAAAAACAAAGTTTCTTTTATGAGTACAACTGCAGAAAAAAACTTAGTTAACCCTTGATGTAAATTGCGCAAAAGAAAAATTTGGGAACCCCAAAAATAAGCTTTGTGCTTTAAATGGAGATTTTATGCTACAAACAAGGAAAAATTGTAATTACCTTCGGTTATGAAATAAGTACAGGGAAAAATTCTTTTTTTGGGGGTGAAAAAAAAGGTTTTTTTTTAGTCACCCCAAAGCAGAACAAAGCTTAATTAACCCCCGGATGTAAATTGTGCAAAAAAAAATAAGCAGCCAAAAAAAATCCGCTTTTTGGTGTTAAAATGGGGGTGTATTTTACGTACAAACAGAGAAAAATTGTAATTAACCCTTCGGTTATGAATTTTGCTACAGGGGGAAAAAAGTCTTTTTTGCGGTGAAAAAGACGGTTTTTATTTAGTCACCCCAAAGCGAAAAGCTTAATTAAACCCTGGAGTAAAATTTTGCAAAAGAATTGAGAGCAAAAAAAAAAGCTTTGTAGGTGTTTACAATGGCGTGTTTTTACGCTACCCAAAAAAGAAAAAACTTGTAATTTAACCCTTGGTTTTGAAATTTTGTAAAAAAAAAATGTTTTTTTGCCCGTGAAAAAGCGGGTTTTTTAGTCACCCCAACAGCGAACAACGTTAATTAAAACCCCCGGGTGTAAATTGCGCAAAAAAATTGAGCAACAAAAATGAAAGGGGTTTGTATTGTAAAAAGCTGTTTCTTTAAATGAATCAACGGAAAAAGGTTAGATAACCTTGGATATTCAATGTGCTGTGAGCAGTAGATAAATGTACTGTATATGCAGCTGCACTGGAGCCAAAAGGACTTCAGATCTAAATTCCCACAAAAAAAGAAATAGAACATTAAGAGAAGCAGTCTCTGAGACAGCTGTGACACCCCCCCAAAAAAAGCCCGTATAAAAATGAGTTCTTTGTAAGAGATATCTAAGCGCCCTGCCCGCCCCCCCTAATCAGTCGTGAGGCGGTTTGAGTCCAGCGTGCGCCGGGCTTATATAGTGCTGTGACATCACGAATCCCCCCGGTCTTGATTGGCTTATCTCTACATATGTTTATGTAGGCTATTTTCCCTTTTTCCTCCCAGAGCTCTTTGTCCCTGTAACGGCATGTGCTCGCAGCCATTTTATCAAACAAAAGCCGCTTCGTTCACGCGAAGTACCCCAAGTTCGACTTCGGTCCGAACCGAAGTTTTCCTGAATTCTAACCAAATTCCACTTCGTTAGAATCAATTCGCCCATCTCTAGTGATGACACGCCCCGCTTAGCCATCACTTGCTTCCGATGATCACGTTACATTAATTGGCCAATCAGTGCTGCGGGGAATTTAGTGTGCTCAGTAGTCACCGTGTGACTGTCGTAGTCGTACGTTGTGTGGTTTCTTTCTTAATATTTTAATCCATACTAACTATGTCGAGCAAAAAAAGAAAGTGGTCAGACGAACATGGATTCACATGTATCACGGAACGTGATGGGAGTCAGCGTCCTATCTGCATGATTTGCAATGCCAAGTTGAGCAACTCTAGTCTCGCATCGGCAAAACTGAAGGAACACTTCTTGAAGCTGCATGGAGATGGGGAATACAAGAACACAACACTTGCTGAATTCAGGGTTAAAAAAGAGCCAGGTTCGATGAAAGGGCCACTCTGCCTGCTCTTGGATTTATACCCGTGAACAAACTGATCCTCACCGCATCGTACGAAGTTGCTTACCTGATCGCAAAGCAAGGCAAGCCGCACACCATCGTTGAAACACTCGTAAAACCAGCAGCATTAGAGATGGCGAATCTGATACTCGGAACAGCGGCCGAAGGTAAATTATCCCAAATTCCTCTTTCAAATGACACCATCAGTGACAGAATAGAGTGCATGAGTAAAGACATCTTGGCTCAAGTAGTCACAGATCTTATTTCAAGTCTGGCAAAATTCAGCCTTCAACTCGACCAGACCACAGACGTTTCTAATCTAAGCCAGCTTGCTGTTTTCGTGCGCTACGTGAAGGACAACATGATAAAAGAAGAGTTTTTATTTTGTAGCCTCTTACAACTAGTGTTGAGCGATTTTTTATTGACAAAGTTGAAATCGGCAAGGTTTTTATGGTGATCGAAATTTCCAGATCATGCGATAATTAAGGTTAAAATCTGAGCATCATCTATTAAGATCGCGCCTTTTTTGGCGCTTCCTGTAATTTTGGCGGCCAGCAAATCAGATTACAGAATAGAGCAGGGTGAGATGTGTGTGCGACGTCATGACTGGGATGTGTATGGTTGCGATTGGCTGGAAAAATCACATGACCTCGTTTTACATAGAACAGTGTTTCCTGTTTCAGCCTCAGTGTCTCTCAGCGTCTCATAGGGATAGGACCTGCGCTCTGCCTGTGGTCAAACGCTCAGCGAAATTAGTCTATTTCTGCACAGAGAAACCTCTACTATTAGCTGTGATCCTTCCAATTTAGTTAGATTAGAGATTTGAAGATTTTATGTAGTTAGCTAGAGAATTTTAAAGCAGCATCTACCGCTGTAAATTCACGGCGGTGGGAGCGTGGAGGGGGCGGCCGCGGGCGAACACAGACAAGCTCTATCTATAAAGAACATGGATAAAGTTCACCAAGACTTGTGTAGACATTGTAGTGGAAATTCTTTATTATTAACAGTTTGCATTTTTT
>JAODAL010030167.1:0-50407 GCA_025379985.1 Phyllomedusa bahiana | reverse complement strand
GGAAAAGGGGGGCCTTGGTCCACCAGTGGAGATGAATCTTGGTGCCCATCCTATAGCTCTTGTAAATGAGTGCTCATACTGCAAATGACTCTCTTTCTGCCTCTCTTTGTCTGTCTTTCTACCCAAAAAGGAGCCCTGGGCCTGTTATTCTTAGGTGCCCAGCCCACTTCTCCACCTGGGGTTTCTGTGCGCAGTACCAAACCTGGCAGGACATATGTCTGTATTTTAAAGAGCTTGTGTTACATGGACAATCCCTTTATAAAAGAAGCCTGCTGATAACTACAGATCCAACCTCTCTAACTTCTGGCGATCAGCTGTTATTATTGCAGTTTGGGGCTATAAACATAAATTTTGAATTCTTGCCATTCAACTAAATGGCCATTCATGTAATGCATAGACACACACTTTTTCCTCTCCTTTGGCTTGTGGAAGAGAATTACAAGCAAATGACTCCTCTCTGTGACATTCATACCTTAATAGCTATTTTCCTTCATTTGATTCCATAAGATTTTTCTTTGGTTATAAAATTAATCAAAATTTTACGGCATATAGGGGAGTTACTACTTGTCGTGAATGTCAAGACTATGTCCTGAGTATTTATGCTTAGGCTTCACCTTCTAGTTTAGGCATTTTTCAGTTGCAAGGTAGATATGTCATATAGAGCATTATCACTGTTATAAAAGTTTGCATCAGAGATTTGTTATAATTTTTTTTTTTTTTAAATTATACTGCAAAGTAGACACCACTGTCTTAGGAACAGGCTAAAGTGACAAATGACATCTTGTGGCACACAAAGTAGCTGTTACTTCCCTTCCTCCAAACAAATACATTATGGCTATGCTTTCCTGGCCCTAATATTTCTAGTCCAACCACACAGAAAAGTTTAGGATTTTAACCAAACTTAGAGGGGTTTTGCCATCTCATTAAAATCATCTTTGAGCCTGGCTCATAATTCACTGTAATCCAGCCCCAGAGAATGTGGAGACAGCCGCCCCTGTGCAGTCCTCATCCTTTCCTATTGGAGTTCCGAATATTACGGAGCAAAAGTGCTAAGGTATATTTTGGAATTCCCATAGACATGAATAGAGGAGAGTTGCGCAATCACGGACATCTTTCCAATGCCTGAGGCTGGAATCCTCATAGAGGATTCTGCAAGATGGCAAAACCCCTTTAACGCTGTATATGTTCAAGCATGTATATTGACAGTTTAGCAGTAACAAACAAAAACAAATGACTATCCAACATTCAAATGACTAGTTGCATGGATACCCTGGGAGACATATTTGGGGTGACAGAAAAGTTTTGTAAGAATTTTTCAAATAGAAGTAAAATGCTAAATTATGTTTTTAAATAGATATATTCCATAGCAATTAAAATTTTAGGGGAATACTACTTTTCTTTTCTGTAATCTATGGTATGACAGCTAATGATCAGCAGTGTGTGGTTCATATTGTGCAACCATGTATGTGACTTAAGATATGGTAGGAATCTCTATTAAAATAGTTACCTGCAAGGACACATTATCAGACCTTGATCATTTTTTGGATACCACAAGGTTGAAGCTCATATGTTAGTCTGTTAGTAAAAGCTGAATATTCATTCTATATATATTTATATATATATATATATATATATATATATATATATATATATATATATATATATATATATATATATATATACATACACAGTATATATATAAAGGAAGAAGGAAAATAGCTGCTTAGTTTTCAAGACTGTTTTATTCCACAGACCTTAGACAAAATTATAGTTGCAATTTTTTAAAAATCTTTTAACTCAGTAAAGTTAATCTAGAGGTACCCAGTGAAAAAAAGCATTTCCGACCATTAGTCTGAAAGCTACTATCATTAATCATTCAGAAAAGGGCTGTCAGGTTATACGTATATACATGGTGTGAGTAAGAATGGAAAACATCATCGACAGACAACTTGATCAGCGAGATATGACGCTGCTCCCAGTGTTTAATTAGGAAATTTGAGAATTACATTACAGATAACACAATTTCCATGTTTAGCTGTAGTGACAGAGATTACAGATAATCAATAATAAATGTAATGTATTCATTTTACATTTTTTACTTTTATAACTTTTTTCTTGAGAGAATATATTTTCAGTGTTTCTGTTCTCTCTGTTCATTAGTTTTCTCAAAATTGATAGCATGTGTCATGAATGTGATGGGGTAATAGGAATAAATTCACATTCTATACAAAAATTACAGCAAAATACATAAATGCAGCACAATTTTTATTTTATGAATACAGAGGCTGCTCTTCTTGCAAACAACCTTTTTGAGTTACCCAATGTTCTAAACATTGCAACAAAGTAAGCAATATATCATATTGAAAAATATCCAATGACATTACAATATTTTTCACAAGTTTAGAAAAAAAAAACAATCTATACCCAGTAACAAAGTGTTTTCGTCAACAATTATAATTTTGTTTACTCATTTTTGCTGCACATTTATTCCAGATTGGTGACTTTGTATACCTGATTGAAGGAACAGGGACCCAACCCCTCCCTTCTGCCTTCATCCCTGTGAATAGCCCCAATGCTTTACACATGAAGAATGGAAATCCAGGTACACATGACTTTTTAATTCCAGTTAAAATGGTAAATAGTAATCGTTGATAGATACAGTAAATCACACCTGTATGCAGAACCATGGGCATATAACTCACAGTAATACAGTGTATAGTGCTAGAGTACTAGCACTATATACTATATTGCTCCAAGACATAAACAGATTGACTAGTGGAATAAAACTGGAGCTAGGCTGCAGAGAAAAAAAGTTATAATTACTTACCTGTCCTCCACTGCTGTCACTCTGCTGGGCCCTGGGATCCACTGCACTGCACTTCCAGGTTCAGTCCCAACACACATATGCTTCATTGTGAGCAACATTTGTGTTTTGGCATGCGTCCCTGAAGTGCAGAGTACTGGATCCTGAGACTCTTCAGAGCGGCAGCACCAGGGAACAGATAGGTAACTACAGTGTTTTTTTCTTTGGTCACTGGAGTTTGGCTCCATTTTACCTGAATTTTTCTATCCTGGACCACCCCTTAAAAGAAACATCTTGATAATGGCATAACATATCACACTTGACAATACAGATATGCTATAATAATTATGTAGCACTAGAACAGCAAATATCAAAACTTCATTGGTGATTTATTAGTAGGACCTATTTCAGGATTTTAACTCTTTTCTTTGGCTTTTTAATATGCATTAAAAGTTCAAGGTTACATTTAAAAGTTACATTTAAATATTTGTTTAATGTATCATTTACAGTAGTGTGGGAAAAGGGCATTTTTCTGCCTCATGGTCAGTTGGCATATCAGTCAATTAATGCACACAGGTACTACTGTGGAATCATTTCTAAATAATTTAGCTTTTAAATACACAAAAACCTTAAAATACAAATAGCTAAAAATTATTGTAGCATAAATATAATAGAGATATAACAGATTGTCATCACTGAAGATATACATTTTCTACTACACTGTCTTTAAAATGTTGGCTAATGAGGGGGAAAAGGGCAGTACATGTATCGTCATTGGTCTGTATCCAAGTATACCCTACAGATTGGCATTGTCCACGCTCCCCTATTTTTTAAGATCATTACAGTGGTTATGTGATAGCGAAGACAAATTTTATAGTTGATGTAGTAGACCTTTTTGGATACAAATATTTTGCCTTTGATGGACACTTCTTTTTGCAAAAGAGAGGCGCTTCTCTGGGTGCCCGCTTCTCCCTCTCACTGGCCGACATTTTTATGGCAGTGTGGGAAGAGAATTATCTTTTCAATGATGACAATCTGTTCTCCCCTCATATCAGGTGGTATGGCTGATATATCGATAATCTGATCCTGTTGGGTGTGGGGGTGGGCAGAATAAGAAGTATCCTTTTTTGTCCAATATATTAATGACAACCAGATGAACTTGGATTTTACTTTGATTGGTGAACCAGAGGTTAATGTTTCAGTCCTACCTTATAGAAAAACAATGGCTAGGAATTCCACTCTCCTCGCAAGTTCATGTCATTCCAGTCATGTTATAGTCAACATTTTCATTTAATTTGGGGAATTGATAAGGATCAGAAAGAATTTCACTAGTGATTCCCAATACACACAGTATGAACAGGAAGTTTGCAATAGATTCCGTGGTTACCGTTCAGACAGCCTAGAAGCATGATCTGGATAGGAAAGAGTTAATGATAGAGAATAAATAAATAGTCCTTTTGTAGGTGGTGTAACATTTTCCACCACGTACAGGCCTCCTCTGCTCAACACTCGCTACTCCTGCTCCACTGCCATCCACTGCACTGCTGGTGTGCGCATACCTGCTCCCTGGGGCAGATGCGTGCCAGCTCTTTGAAATTTAAAGGGCCAGCATGTCGGCATGTTGGATAATCACCGGGACGCTGACCCTAAATCTGGTTTCCTCTTCCTTGAACTTGCCAGTCCATTGGTGTTTACTACAGAGAGTTACTAATTGTATTTGGCTTTACCATGTATCTGACCTGCTTCCTGTTGCTATGGACTACGTTGCCTGCTGCCTATCTCTGACTATGCTCTTGCCTGACGATTCGGTACCATGCTACACCATGTCTGCCACCGCAAGCAAGTCTCATCAGGGGTAGTGACTTGACTCCCACTGCACAGATCCAATCAGCCTTGCAGCGGCTCTGGCGAAGACCAGGAGGCTCCTTAGACCCTGCTCCCTGACATGGTTTTAACCATCACCTGCGATGTACCAGCAGATCCACATCCCGTATATTTATGACAATTGTTTGTATCATTAAGAAAGATTTGCTACTTCTAAATGTAACAGAGGAGCTGCAACAGTTGTTACAAACTGGGGTCAGTTTTGTATCAAGAAAGGCACCTACAATAGAAACCCTCCTTTCTCCCAGCATGTTTAATAGTTCTAATAACAATGAAAATACTAAGCTTAATACTACAAGATTTTATAAGTGTGGTCACCAAAAATGTTCTGCATGCCTCTACTGCAATAACACCAATAAGAGTGGAGACCAGGGCAGCCTCCGCTTCCTCTGTCAAGAGGTACATACAAAACTTTGTAAGTGACACTGGGTTGTTTCTTTTGCCAGATAAAGGTCATTAATAGTTTTTGGAGTTGTTGGATCAGAGATAGTGGATGAAGATAAGAAGGTTTCTAAAACAATACAATATTTTAGGGAGAGTTATTTTAATTGCAGCTGTACCACCCAGCCAGGAGGTGTATGGTTTAGCATAAGTAGCAACATCAGTCTAAATTGTTTTAACAAGTGAATAAAAATTGACAGTTCTCAATTTGGACAGGGGTGAGGTAAGAATAATGTCAAGGTATGGTAGCTCCGACTCTGATCACTGAAATGGGAAGGAGCTTTTAAAAAGGGACAACGTATTTGTACAGATTCCAAGGTGCAAGGAACTTAAAAGGTTTTTACCTTATAGAAGGAAACTTGACTAAAGGTGTGTAAGGTAGAAGTTAAAGCACATAAAGGAGAATTGTCCCCCTTGTCTTCTGAGGGGGTTTTACATGAAGTAGCTTTTCACCATACTTTTTGGGCCCTTTATGTGCTTATATAAATTATTCATGTTTCCCTTAGCTGTCCATGCCTCTTTTAATGCACACCAATATCCTACATGCCTTAGAGGCAGTTGATTAACGTTGCATACTGTTCTGTAATCTATGATCTACAAGTAAGCTCAGATCCTTCTCAACAAGCGATTCTCCCCCCAGAACATACGATACCTGCATATTATTCGTACCCAGATGCAGAACTTTACAATTATACACATTGAACCTCATTTGCCAAGTGGATGTCTAAACTCTCAGTGTGTGAAGTTCTGCTTGCAATTTACAAACCTCTTCCGTAGATTGCAGTACACTGCATAGCTTGACATCATCTACAAAATAGAAACAGTGCTGTTAATCCCTTTCCTCTATATAATTAATAACTACATTGAATAAAAGAGGACCCAGCACAGAGTCTTGGGGTACACCACTTATAACTGGGGATCATTCAGAGTAGGAATCCTCCACAAACTGATAAATTTGTTCTGTAGTTGAAGCAGAAAGTGACCCCAGTCAATATCTGGGTAATAAAAGTCACCCATTACCACCACTGTGCCCGCCTGTGGTGCCTGCTCCATTTGTTTTTGCAACTGACGCTCTATCCACTCAATGATTTTGAGGGATCTATAGATTACATTGAAAATATTTTTTTCTGTGTTAACCCCACTTGTATTTCCATCCACAAGTTTTCCACCTCTCCACCATCTTCACACACTATTGCCCCTTCCACACTCGCCTTCATATCACTCCTTACAGACACACTTCTCCTTCGTTCCTGTTTTCCCTGTCCTTCCTAAATAGAGAAAATCCCTGGAGGTTAACAGCCCAATCATATGAGGAGTATAGCCATGTTTCAGCAGTACCAACCACATCAATATGTTCCTCTAGAACAAGCACCTTGGGCTCCTCCATTTTTTGGTGTTATCACAATAGAAAACCCATAAATTAGAAATACACAGAACTCTTACGGAGATTTACTTACACTGGCATTTTATATGCCAAATTCAACACATCTATTAAAGGGGTTTTGCCACAAAGTGAGTTCTGTACCTCCTTATCAGCTCAGGGGAGAATACAAACAAATCATGCTGAGTCATGAAGGCTGCAGGGGTGAGAGGGAGGGTGTGAGCAGAGAGTGAGGAAGAAGGGAGCGTCTCAAAAGTTTACTCAAATAATAACATTACAACAGTGAATTCTCTATACAGCAGACAGACTCCTACACTGCACATTTCTCCCCAGCCCCTTGAAAGCCCATTCATGTTCCCTGTCATCAGATAAGAAGTGCAGCTCCTCTGGTCGTATCTAATGTAAACTTTCAGGTACCTAAGGGGGAATGAGCAATGCTGTAGCTCTCACAGGCTTCACTTTTTGTAATCACATATATTTAGAATAAGGATTAAATACCCATTTTGGAGGATACCACGTCAACATTACATCGTGGCAAAACTCCTTTAAGGAATGTGCAGCTCTTAATAAATTTGGTACATCTGTGGCTCACCATGCACCACATTTTAACATTCTGATCTATACCAGCTTTGAGTTGGTACAGATTTCTGCTACAATTTATCACAACAAATTATAGTAATTTACAGATAGTGTATTTGTTAATGGGTGTGACACATTGCCCTCCCACTAAGCCTCACACGGTTTGTAAAGAGTGAAGAGAGTGCCACAAAAATTAAAAGCTGCAAATTTTTGTCCAAAACAGGTATGCACCAAAATTTATAGCTTTTTAAACTCGGGTAACACCGTTGATATATTCACCATATGTGTCTTGGCAACAGCAAATGGCTTAATTTAGAGATTTTTATGTTGAAAGAGCCAAGTCAATTATTATAAAGCTGGACGATTTAAATGGAAATTAATGTTTTGGATTTTAAAAGTATGATAAACCTGATCATCAGAGTCCAGAAGAAAATCCAGATATGTCAGTTAAAAATAGCTATGTCAATATTATAAATCGCCCAATTTATAATGTTTAATAATTAAAATGTATTATCTATGATAGTATGATAATAACACTAAAAACAAGAATTCATTTACTAATACTGCAGAGTGAACCTGGTAGAGCTCATAGATGAAAAATTATTAAGGCACATAATGGCAGATGAGATTTATGAGGATGTAAGGTATGAATAAATTTGCAAATTGAGGCAAGATGAATTTCAAAACCTACTGTAAGACAAAATCCTTATCTTGTGATGATTAGTACAGGCTTTGTAACCATATGGTTACAACCAAAATAATAAAGCAACTTTGTAAATAATCTTTTAAAAATACATGTATTTATCTTGTCATTTTACATACAGTATGCAGCATGGATAAATATATAGCAAGAGAACACATCTACTGGCACACAACCAAAACTAAATAATATGCATATAATCAGAAATTTTTATTGTCACAACACCAATGATAAAAACAATTAAAGCCTAAAAAAAATCTACTGTATGTATATATATATATATATATATATATATATATATAGATGTGTGTGTGTATATATATATATATATATATATATATATATATATATATATATATATATATGTAATTATATATATACCTCCATTCTGTTCTTCATTTGGATGGGACTTGTTACATATAGAATAGAAAGCAGGTGCCGTATATACTCGAGTATAAGCCGACCCGTTTATAAGCCGAGGCACCTACTTTTGCCACAAAAACCGGGAAAGCTTATTGACTCGAGTATAAGCCTAGGGTGGAAAATGCAGCGGCTACTGGTAAATATCAAAAATAAAAATAGATACCAATAAAATTACATAGGCAGTTTAATGTCTCCCATCGGCATTCAAGGTATAGGCAGTTTAATATCCCACATAGGCAGATATAGGCTGGTATAGGCAGTTTAATGTCCTCCATAGGCAGATATAGGCAGGTATAGGCAGTTTCATGTCCCCCATAGGCACATATAGGCTGGTAGTAGGCAATTTAATGTCCCCCATACGCAGCTATAGCAGTTTAATTGTCCTCCATAGGCATGGTTATAGGCAGTTTTAAAAAAACGTCCCCCATAGGCAGGTTATAGGCATGTATAGGCAGTTTAATGATCCCCCATAGGCAGGTATAGGCAGTTTAATGTTCCCCATAGCATGTTAAGGCTGGTATAGGCAGCTATATGTCCCCATAGGCAGGTTATAGGCAGGTATAGGTCATTATAGGCAGATATAGGTCCTCATAGGCAGGTTATAGGCAGGTAATTGCCGCCATAGGCAGGTTATAGGCAGGTATTGGTCGTTATAGGCGGGTATAGGTCCCCCTAGACAGGTTATAGGCAGTATCGTGTCGTCATAGGGGGGTATAGGTCCCCTTAGGCAGGCAAAAGGCGGGGTTATAGGCCCCCCAAGGCAGCATAGGCAGTTAGGCCCCCCTAGCGGCTATAGAGGTATAGGCCCCCCGGGCGGGGCTTAGGCAGGAAAGGCAGGGTTTAAAAAAAAAAAACCCCCACTTACCTGGCCCCCCGGCGCTCCGTCTCCCGGGCCTCCCTCGTCTTCTCGCCAGTGGGGGGAAAAGTCATTAGGCCGCCCGAGCCCCCACGCGGACGGGGACCTCACTCTCCTCCGCATGGTATCTCTCCGTATGCGCTCGGAGGAGTCCAAACGGGGAAAAAGTGCGCACCGGGGCCTGGCCACCCCCGGACGCTTCAGGTACTGGGCCTTTCATTTATATGCGCTCCCTGAGGAGTCGCATATAGCTAAAGGCCCCCTGTCGGAAATCGGCCATCGCACGCCCAGCCCGACATGACCGAGTATAACCGGGGGATTTTTTTTTCAGCACATTTTTTGTGCGAAAACTGGGCTTATACCGAGAAAAACCGAAATATGTAATTACCACACAAGAAAAAACAATTTTAAAAATAACTAATTACAAAAATGTGTAAACAAACGTAAGAATACTGTCTCTTAGACATAATAATAATAAAAAAAAATTATTTTTAATATATAAACTTTATAATGTATATTTTATTTTTATTATTATTATTATTATTATTATTATTATTATTTTATTATTATTATGTCTAAGAGACAGTATTACTTACGTTTGTTTACACATTTTTTTCAATCTATTTTAAATTAAATCATTTGTTTTTTCTTGTAGGGGTAATTACATACATACCGTTTTCTATTCTATATAAAAAACAAGTCCCTCCAAAGAAGAAAAAATGCGGGTAATATGCAATTACTTCTACAAAAAAAAAACAACAAATAAATAAATAACTAGATTGACAAAAATGTGTAAACAAATGCTAAGGTAATACAGTCACTCAGACATAATAACGGCAACCTATTTTTAATGTAATGTGACATACAATAACGTGCAGGAAATGTCGAGAATCAATTTAAAATAATACAATGCAAGAAGGCAAAAAATCATGATAAGGAAATAAAGTACACCAAAAATAAGGTGATACTGATTTCAAGTTGGATTCCATGCCAATTCTGCTTAAAATCCCCTTTTAAAACTGAAAGATAATTTTGCCATTGACTTAAATAGAAAAATTTTGGTATTAAGACGCATATTTTTGGGGGCAAAGGTTTTCAAAACCCATCGTGGGAAAAAACTTTGAGGTGCTCATTCTTTGGCATTTCCACGGCAATGGTTAAATTTTCTATTTTGTTGGGGGGATGCCCAAAACATTTGTACAGACGCTTGTGGGTTTTAAAAAAAGGCAGGCTTATAGGTATACACTCCTCTTAGGTAGGGTTTGGGCCCTAAAAATTAGTCAAAAGTGCAATTTTCCTATTAATAGGGAAAGTTCAAATTCAGTATAACCCCCCCCCCCCAATACTTACTAAATTGGGCCCAATAGAAGTTGAAGGGAACCATATACTGAAGTGCTTTTCCTACTTATAGGAAGAGTCTGCCTTCTTACGACTGATTTTAGGGTCTAAAATACCCAAAAGGAATTAGATAGGTTTGGAAAAAATGGGGTCCCATAGGTAGGGAATAAGGATCCCACTAAATAGGTACTTTGGCCCCCCATAGTAAAAAAAAGACCTCCCTAATAAGTGGGGACATAGGGGGTTTTTTTTTCCCCAGTAATAGGGAGGTATAAAGGCCCCTTCATAGGTAGGATATAGAACCTTTCCCCTAGTATGAGGTACATAGGACCCCCCAAAAGGTATTGGTAAGTAGTGCCCCCATAGTAAGTAGTACAAGTTTCCCCCGTTTGTAGGGTTTTCTCTCCCCCAGTATTTGGTAAATGTATTTAGGGCTAAACCCCCCCCGTAGTTAGGTGGGGTTATAGGGCCCCCAGTAGTTGGCTTGGTATATACAGAGCTCCCCAGTAGTTAGGTAGGCCTATATAGGGCTCCAGAGGAGTGAAGTAGGTCTATATAGGGCCCCCCAGTAGCTAGGCAGGTCTATGCAGGGCCACCAGTCGTATAGATAGGACCCCCAGAAATTGGGTAGATCTTTATAGGGTCCCCCAGCCCTTAGGTATATAAATAATAAATATATATATAAAATATATATATATTTTTTTAAGGGATCACCGTGGTAGGAAAACACAGGACCAGTCATTTAGCTCTGTTTTAAACGTTTCGGCGTTTATTTCAGCCTCAGATGAACAGGCAAACATAACCGGGTGGGCTTAACTTTCAGCCAAAATGCAGAGAAAGTTATAACAGGTTTACACAGTCCATAGCTGGGACTCTTACAGTCCTGTGTCCAGTCAGTCCTCCAGCTGTACGTGTCATCCAAACAGAGACCGGGCGTTGTTAGTCTTCTTGGGATCTTCTCCTGTCACACAGCACTCTCCCAGCTGTCTCAACAGGGACAATCAATCACACTCCCTCCCAGCTGATCTCCAGGTTTACATAGAGAACCAATTACCTGGCATGGACCTGAGGATGTGGGAGAGCAAGTCCACTCACTCAACTCTATGACTGCTCCTGTGTAAACCAGACCCAGGACTACGTGCTGTGCAAATATCTAACAATAAAACGTGGCTGTGTCAGCAACCTACCGCTGCTGACACATGAAATTACAGGTTTCACCTTACCAACGCTCAGGGTCCTTGGTGACACAAATATTCTCTGGTCCACCACAATCCCCTTTGTCCTCTGACATACCACCCCCCACCCTCTGCCCAAGGACGTGGTACATCTGGGCACAACTTTACTCATCATGCAGTGAACCATTGACAGGGCACTCTGCATTACCCTGTAGCTTCCGGGGCTATGTTCCTACCGAGAAGGTTGAAATATTGTAGGGTCAATAGAACCACAGCAGGTGACCCCGAGCGTTCTTCCCGTTCTTCTCTATTAGGCCATTGAGGGGGGCATGATCTGACCCAACCTAAAACCTGTGCCCCAGTAGATAGTAGCGCAGGAGAATCCAGGGCCCCACTTATGGCAAGTCACTCTTTCTCGATTATCTAGTAATTCCCTCTCTGCCGGGGACAGCTTCCTACTCAGATAGCTTTACCGGGGGTGCTTTCTCCATTTATAACTGAGACAACACAGCTCCTCACCGCGACATCCGAGCGTCTGTCTGAAACCACAATTTCCTGGTAAAAAATCCGGTGCTACCAAGACGGGCGCCTACAGAGGGCCGACTTTAGTTTCTGAAAGGCACCTTCAGCATACGGGGACCATTTATCTCGGCTGACTTGGCTCCTTTTGTCAGCGTCTGGTGAGGGGCACCACCTATCTCTGCGAAATTGGGAATGAAACGTTTATTGTCACCCCACAATTCCCAGGAACGCCCTGAAATAGTTTTTTGGTTGGGGACGGGGCCAGCTTTGGTGGCTTCCACTTTATTAAAGTTGAGGTTTGATCACTCCTCGTCCCAACGATGGCCCTTAGGTATCGGGATTCTTCTTCCATTATGGCTGACTTGCTGGGTGTTACCCGTGAAACCCGCCCTTCCTTAACGCCCCCAGGACAGCCTGAACCTTAGACTGATGACTTTGCCCAATTCACTGACTAAAAATTACTATGTCATCCAGATATGTGCAGATATTTCCTGTGGGGACGCAACACCCGGTCCATGGCCCTCTGGAAAATGGCCCCCGAGGGCTCCCTGTTAAGCAAAAGGCATCCGCGATTATTGGTGTGGAGAACGCTGTCTCTCTCACTAGCATTCCCTTTGACAACGCCCCCCCCCCCCCCCCCCCCCCCCCCCCCCCCCCCCCAATTTGCCAATACCCTTTGGTAAGTTCCAGAAGTCGTAATATATCGAGCTGGCCCCCAGTCTCTCTATCAATACATCTACCGGGGCATTGGGGTAGGCATATACTTTCTACACCTCGTTTAGTTTGCAATAATTGTTACAAAATTCGCCCATTCCCCATTGGGCTTCGGGGGACGGGGACTTATGGGACTAGAACACCCACTCTTTTGATTCCTCGATCACCCACTAGGGTCAACATTCCTTTGGAACTCCTTAGCATGATATCCATGCGAGCTTCGGGTACCCTTATAAGGGTTTTAAAATGACCCTTAACTGGGGGTCAGTGCATTTTTCATGCTACATCTCGGTGGTTCGAACCTGGGATTCGGTAAATAAATCTCTATTCTGTAGGAGCAATCTGTTTCATTGCTGCTTCTGAGATGGCACAGGGTCTCCGCCACTTTGACCTCCTCAATGGGGGGACCTTGGCGTACGTTTGGCACGCGGACGGGGCTTCTAGAGTGTTTGTCCTATCTTTCCAGGGTTTTAACAAATTAACATGCTACACCATGGTAGGGCTTCCTCCTGCTGGTTGGTGGTACCCATGTAATCACTTCGCTCACTTTTTCATCTTACCTCATTGGCCCTTGCAATTTTGCGAGAAACTTGCTTTCTACTGTGGGTTAGTTAGCTCCGATACTCGGTCTCCCAGGTTAAAAAACTGTCTGAGACGGGCTGATGTATTAATAGACCTTGTCCTGGGCCTCTCTGAGCCTGGAGTAAGATTGCTCCTTCAAATAGGCATCTTCTGAAGATCAATCTCTCCTGCAACTGGGAGATATGCTCTATTACAATTTTTTACGGAAGTGACCACCCATTCCAGGTCTAATTGGACATCATCCAACTACCCCCTGGGGTGTTATGACATCTATAACAACTCAAATGGGGAAAATCCTGTGGATGCTTGGGGCACCTCCATGATGGTACGGAGCTGGGTAACTTTTAACACTTTACAGAGGTCCTGCATCACCCTCGACATGAACGGGGTCCCTGATCAGTCAGGAATTTTCTTAGGTATCACCAACCCTGGAAAACATATGAAACAAACTCCTTGGCTTGCCCCTTGGAGAAGTATTTCTGAGTGGGACTGCATATGGGTATGGGTGCATAATCGACCTACGACAGGATATACTGGTGTCCTTGGCTGACTTTACCAGGGGTCCTACCAGTCCATGGCATTTCTATCAAAGTGACCTCAATAATCGGAAAGTGGTATCAGGGTGGCTGCGGAAGTGGGCTACCGGGGAGGTTGATCTGGCCATACGGGGCAGGACTGGCAAATAGTCCTGAACACTGTCGGTGAAGCCACCCGGCAATAGAATCTCTGAAAGGATCCTTTCCTGGGTTCTCTGACCCCAAGGGACCCCTAACCATATGGGTGAGCGAGGTCTATCAACCGTCTTTCCAGTATGGTTTAGGTACTAGAGTTGTTCTACCAACTCATACCGATGTTTTGTCAATCCCGATATAGCCCAGATCCCGTTCATGGCAAAATGGGGGTTACCTTTTTTCCACCCCAGCTCTTGGGGCACCCCATTTACTGCCACCACACTCCTTTGGGCTCTCTCAATGTATCATCCCGAAGGTAGTTCGGGACCGATCCCAAACGTTTTTCCGGGATTCACTCTATTCGGGGGACTACCTCGTACGGGGTTTTCCTCACTCATTGTCTCCAATTAACACAGAAAAGGAACCCCTTGTCACCCTTGGCTCAGTCCCCGACGTGGTGACCTCACCCCGTAGGGGGATCCTGAGTAAGCGATGGGTTCCGTGGTAGTGCCTGTTCCCACAAAGGCAGAAACAATGGAAAATCATGCCCAATTATTATATCTTACATCAAGGAGGGGACCACCCCTACCTGGTGGGACCTAACTGCCTGTTCTGTATTCCATGATTTCCCGTAGCCACTGGGTAATCCCTTAGTGTTCCCATTGGAATACACAAACAGACTGTAGAACAGGTATCCCCATGCTCTTCTTGGGATCACTCATGTGTATTAGCGCTGGAGAGGAGCGTAAACCCGAATCCCGAGTGTCAAACACGACCTGAAACCGGATAGATCCCATTGCACCGTAACCTTGGCACGAACTGGGGCCACCACTTCCGTGCAGGGCACAGAGCCACATGCCGGTGTGGGCAAACAAGGAAGACCGCCGTCCTGTGAGCCAGTCCATCGGTTCCGTTAGTTTGGGGGAACTGGGAAACCCTATGGTCCTGGGCTTTGGCAACCCCCAACTACCACATACGGGGTCCCCCTTGCTTCCCAGGTTCTGGTCACTCCCTGCTTTAGGGCGAGCGAGCTGAAGACTTGCTCTCCTGGTTTCTCCCGAGTTTTTTGGCTTTCCAAGTAGGCGGGGACTTTCTCTAACCCTGCAGGGCCTCGCCGTTCTCATGCGTGTGAAACCATTTTCAACAAGCTCACAGGCTATCGAACTGACTGCGGGTCCCCTTGGGCCACCCAGGTCTGGATAGTCCGGGGCAGGGGAATGTATGAACCGAACATGACTACCTCAAGAGTCCACCATATGAGCCAAGGTGCTACATCCGGCTGTAAGCAATTTTGCACCAAGATGAGAATAAATCTATAACATCTGGGAATGGTAGGCTTGTCGGTTACGATAAGTCCATTGGTGGTGGAACCGCTTGGGGGCCTTACAGCCATGGTAACCCCAAGTCGTGCCAGGATTTCTGCTTTCAACTTTAGATACTAATTTGCATATGAGAGGCAAGGTCACAATAAGCCTTCGGGGTTTTTCCCCAGTTAGAATTGGTGCTAAGAACCTCTACCGATTGACCCGTTGGATATCTGTTCTTGGGTTCGGCCAACCAGCATCAAAACCACGTGAGGTACGTACAACGCTTTCAATCTGTGTCAAGCTTTTTGCAACTAGCTTTCCCTCACGCTCCTTCCGGGCATTGTGTACGTCGCTTGTCATGGAGGCGCTTGCTTTTCCCGGGCCTGGATATCATGGGTCAGCTGTTGAATCTTCAGGCGGTATGGTTTCCTGCTGAGCCCTCATGGCTTCCATATGAGCTTGCTGTTGCTGCGCCATGAGTTGGGTGTGCTGCTGCTGTTGAGCATGCTTTCTGCATGGGTTCTGCTGCTGCACCTTGTATAGCCTCTTTATGGATCTGAATGCTGTGCTTCCATAGCCTCCTTCTGGCCTGGCTGCTGCTGTGCATTAGGCTGCACTAGGTAGTTTAATTAGTACATCCATGGCGGCAGATGTAGTGGAGACTCTCAGTTGCAGCCTTCCAATCCAGGAACTTTTTATATGCACAAACAAAAAAAACAGCAGCCACACAGCTCTCCCTAGCAAAAACCGTGTCTGTTAGCAGTAAAAAAAAATTTAGAGCAAGACAGGCCCTCTTAATTGTCGCTGCTATACGCGTATCTCTGCACTGTGCATGCACCACAACTTGCGCCAGAAATGCCTTTGCATACCCTCCCACCATTTGTAAGGGATCAGATCACGGTCCGGTAGGTTAATACACGGTCCTCAGACTCCTTTTAGCTTCTGTTTAAACGTTAGGCGTTTATTTCCGACATCCGATAAACAGCAACATTAGAAGTGGGCATTAACTTCAGCCAAAATGGAAGAGAAGTTAAAAAGGTTTACACAGTCCGTTATGTGGGACACCTTACCCTCGTCCTGTGGTCCAGTCACGGCCTCCAGATTCCTTGCCCCAAAAGGGGCCCGGCGTGTAGTCTGTTCTTGGGATCTTCTCCTGTTTCACCCCAGCCTTTTCCCAGGTCACAGACAATCAACCGTCCCTCCAGTGATCTCCAAGGTTTACTAGAGAAAACCAAATTTGGGTTTGGGGCCCTGTGGATGGGGAAAGCAGTCCCCCCCCCAAAATCTATGACTGCTCCTGTAAAAACCCAAAACCCCGGGACATTTTGCTTTGCAAATTTCTAACATAAAAAGTGTTTCAGAAAACCTTACTCCTGTGAAACATAAAATTTTACGGGTTTTTTCATCTCACCAACGCCAGGGCCTTTGGGTTTGGCACATATCTCTGGCCCAACCAAAACCCTTTTTTTTTTCCCTCATACAATATATGTGAGGACAATTTTATGGGGCCCCCCCCCAGCACTTACAGCATTTTAAAAGCCTTACATTTGTGCTCAAGGGATTTAAACTTTACCCCGGCAAAATTTTTTGGGCCTTTTTTGGGCCCTTTTTTGTGATAACACAAAAACTTTTTTTCCACCCCGGGTTTAAGTTTTTGGGGTGAAGCCATTTATTGCCCAAACTAGTTTTTTTCTTTTTTAAAAATTCATAATGACCCCCAAAAACCCACCCAAAGCCCTGATCAAAAGTTCACTTTACCCTGGTGTTTTGCCTAATAACATGCAGAAAGTTAAACAAAAATTTGAGTTTGAATTGTTTTAAAATTTTTAACATTCTCACCTGTGACCTGTTTGCTTGAAATTTAAGTTGTGTGGGGAAAAATTTGGTGGGGTTTTCGGGGAACCAGACAGATTTTTGCTCTTTTTTCCCGGCCACTGATTTTTTTGGATTGTGAGTAATGGGTAGCAAAAGAATTGTAAAGGATTAGGGGAAAAAAGGTAGTTAAACTGTACAAAACAGGAAAGGGAAAAAAAAAGACTTTAAAGGGAATGTTAATGTCGGGTCCCCCCGTTTTTTAAAAACTGTTTTAAACAAAGGGGAAAAATTAAGGGGCCCCTGAAAAAACCCAAACCCAAACGGTCGGGGTAAGTTGGGGGGGGGGGGGGGCCCGCCTGTACATTAAAATCAGAAAAAAAATGAATTTCCCTTGGCTCTTATCAAATGGCTGCAATGAAACAAAGAGTAAAAAAATTTTAAAGGGGGTTAAATTTATTTCCCGTCCCCCACTGTTTTAGGGGCACCCAGCACTTGGTTAGGTACTTTAAAAAGAGCCCCCGCACTTTGTTAGGTGTTTTTATGGGGAAACCCCAAAAACCCCTTTAGGTATTATAGTTTCTACAGCACTTCTTTAAGGTATATGTTAGGATATTTATAGCCCCCCGCATTTTGATTATATTTTGGGATGCCAAAAATTTTGGTATGTATTTTAAACCCCCCCCCGCACGTCTTTATAAATAAAACCCCCCAGAACTGTATATAGGGCCCCCCAGCACGTAGTTAAAATATAAAAACCCCCAAAAAATTATTTTAGGTAATTTGGGGCCCCCCATTTAACTTAGATATTTAATTGGGGTCCCCCGAAATTTTAGGTATGTATTTGGGGCCCCCCCCCCAGCCCTTTAGGTATATATAAAACCCCCAGCATTTAAAGGAATATATAGAGCCCCCGGGCATTTTAATTAGGTATTTTACTTAGGGCCCCCCAGCACTTAGTTAGATATATATAGGGCACCCAGACTTTTTTTGGTATATGGGGCCCCAGCACTTGGGGTATAAAAAAATTTCCAGCACTTTGTTGGGTTTTTATTTAGGGCCCCCCGCCCATCACAATGCCCGCCCCAGGCCCCTTCTGGGAACTACTAAGCCCAAAAGCCTGGGAGTTAGGCTTAAGGCCTAGTATAGGCGGTGCGATGCGCCCATTGCATTGTTGCCCCTGCCTTTTGTGGTGAACGCCGGGTGGTGTATTTCGAAAATCAGCCCCCTTTCGCTCCGTGTATCGTCACCCGATCGTTTGCTTTACTGGGTCTATGTGACCTCCCCCCCAAAATTGCAGCGGAGTGGCGAGGGGGGCCTGCGATGTTTAAACCCCCCCTAGACGTGGTTTACGCATTTGGGTGGGGTATGGCAGCCACAAGCGCCACCCTTTTTCATTTTTTAAACGGATTTGGGCCCCCTTTGTTGCTTGACCCAATTTAAAAGCGGGGGAAAGCTTTTCTTTGGGAACCCCCCTTTTGATTGTTTTTATTCATTTGGGCGTGCACAATAAAATTTCCCATTGTTTGTTTTAGATATTTTTTGGTCATTTTTTGTGCCCATAGATTTGCCCTTTTTCTTGTTTGTTTTTATTTAGACATTTTGGGCGAACCATGTATGTTTCGGGTTTTTTCCCCTTTTTTTTTGGTTTTTAACCTGGCCCCAGGCCGAACCCCCCTGTCGGACGCGGGGAAATGGGGTTTGTTAGGCGCAGCAGTTGCCCTTTCAGCTGCGCCCCCCACGAAGGGGGGGGGCAATGAGCGCAATGTGGGGCGCTGTAGGCTTTCCCGGGGGGGGATCCCGGCAGGGCTTCGAAAACCGAGGAAATGTACGATGCGAGTGGGCCCAAAGGTGAGCGAAATGCAGCGCTGGGGCGGGCTCCGAAGTCAAACCAAAGTTTTTTTTGGGGTCAAAATGTTTCCGGGGGAGACGAAGTAAACGGGGAACGGAAATGGAGGAAACTAAAAAGATCGCAAGAAAAAATCTCGGCGCCCCGCCCCCCCCCCCCCGTGCAGCATGGGGTATGATTCCAAAAAAACGCCTTTAAAAAGGCGGAAAATTTTTCTCAGAAAAGGCTAAAACCCTAAAAATTAAAAAAAATACTTTAAAAAAAATTTCACTTTCAAAAAATCTAAAAAGGTTGGCATCTGGCCAATCAGAATAGGAGCGACGGGGGCCCCCTTTTTATAGCTTTGGGGAAAATTTTTTAAAACCAATCAAAATCAAAGGGGGACAGTTCAAAATAAAATAAAAAGCAGAAAAAAAGCTGTTTGGTTGAGCTAGGGGGGGGGTCGTCCAGCTTAGCCAATCAGAGCGCGAGCCAGGGGCGTTGTAGGGTCCTAAAACATCCGGGGGGTCGGGCCCTTTTTTGTTTTTCCCGTTCATTGTGAAATGCGGATGTTTTTTTACAGAGAAAAAAAATTTGTTCCTGTCACTAATTTTCTGCAAATCCCACAAAGATCCCATTCATCTCCTCAGCAGTCCCTGTACAGTAAAAATTTTACCAAAGGGGAAAAATTTTCTTTTTTAGAAATTCCCCCCTTCATATGACAATTTTCCCCCAAACAGTCCCAAAAAAATCCAATGATTTCCCTGGAGCAAATCTACCGACAAAGGGTTGTTACTAAAAAACACTCCCACAAAACCAAGAACCCCAAAAATATTACTACTTAAAGGGTCCCAAAAAATCCCGCCAGACCCCGGGCCCAAAGCGGGCCCCCCCATTGGGTACCAAACTGTACCCCAGGCTTGTTTAAAATATTTCCCCCGCCAAAACCCGGGGCCAAAAGTTGGGGATAATTTGTTGTATGTAGACCTTTCAGAAATAAAGTGATTACCCCCGCCCGTTACATTTAGTAAAATCACCGGAAAACGTTTTTTTCTATTTAGGTCTTTCCCTTTCCCTTTTTCCCTTCCCCCAAACCGGTTCACAACCCTTATTTCTGTTTTCTTCCCCGGGCCCCCCTCGTCCCCCAGGTTTTGGGGCAAAAACTTAGAAACCTCAATTTTCAAACAACTCCTTTTAAATTTTTGGTATTGCAGTCCCCCCCCAGTTAGGTAAAATAGGGGGACTGAAAACAGTAATGGGGGGCCCCGGCAGGTATATGGGGGCCCCAGGCAGGTATATGGGGGGCCACAGGCAGGGATATGGGGGCCACAGGGAGTTTATGGGGGCCATGAGGCAGAATTTTAGGGGCAAAGGGCATTTTTTTAGGAGCCCCCTGAGGCAGGTATTTTTGAGCAAATGAGGCGGTTTTTTTGGGGAAAAGAGGCAGTTTAGGGGCCCAGGAAAAATTTAAAGGGGGGAACCCGGGAGGGTTTTGGGGGGCCAGGGGGTATATGGGGGGCCCCAGGCAGGTATTAGGGTCATTGAGGCAGTATATGGGGCCCCAGGCAGTATCTTGGGGGGACTGAGGCATTTATAGGGGCCACAAAGGGGGTTATGGGGGCCCAAAAGGGAGTTATAGGGGGACAAGGGAGTATATGGGGGAAAAGGCAGGGATATTTGAGTCATTGAGGCAGTATATGGGGGCCCCTGAGGCCCGTATATGGGGGCCCCAAAACAAAGGGATATAAGGGGAATGAGGCAGTTTTTGGGGGGAATGAAAGGGGTATATGGGGGCCAAAGCAGGTATATAAGGGCAAATTGGGGGAAATTTTATGGGGGCAAAAAAGGCAGTTAAAAAAGGGGCCCAGGCAGGTTTTTTTTGGGGGGACGGCAGGGATTGGGGGGACCCGGCAGGTTATGGGGGGAACAGGCCCGGTATTTTTAGGGGCACAGGAAACCCTATGGGGGGGCCCCAGGCGGGATATGGGGGGAAGGTTGTTTAAAAGGGGGGACAGGGAGTAATATATGGGGGTTCAAGGGGGTATTGGGGGGGGCCCCAGGAGGCTTATTGGGGCCCAGGAAAACCATATGGGGGCCATTTGCAGGGGTTTTTTAGGGGCCAGGGCAGGGATTTTAAAGGGGAAAAGACAGGGGGTATGGGGGCCCAGGCAGCATATGGGGGGCACAGGCAGGGATATGGGGGCCACCCGGCAGGCCCTTTAGGGGGACAGACAGGGATATGGGGGGGCCCCAGGAGGCATTATAGGGGAAAAGGTAGGGATATGGGGGCCACGGGGAGGCATTTTAGGGGCACAGGGGTTTATTGGGGCACTGAGGGGAGCGTTAAAGCTATAAAAAAAACAACATTTTTAATCAATTTAAAATCCCCCGGGAGGCGCTCGTCCTCTTCAGCCCGCGCTTCCCCCGCAGCTCCTCGGGCGACCGGGGCCCATGCGCGCCCCGTTCGCTGAGGACTGGCAGCGTCGCGTTTTTGGGGATTCATTGTGACGCTGCCTGCTGAGGGCACGGGGCCGGGCGGGTCCTCAGCGATGTGAGGACCCGGGAGCCTCGCGGTGTAGGGGCCTGCGGGTCCGGGCACTTCTACGGGGCAGGGGCGCAGGCCCCTGTCCGCAAAAAGCCCCCAAACTTGTGTGCGTCCAAACGGACGCACATGCAGCTGAAGAAACCAGTCGGGCTCCCGGCCCTGGAAAAGGCCTGGGGGCCCCGGGAAGGGCTCGGGGCCCGGGGGGCGGAGGGTACTTTTAATTTGAGTTTTTTATGGGGAAAAAAATTACGAGCGAGCTCTGTGAATTTGGGTTTAAATTAAAAGAGGCGGGTTATTTGGACCAATGGGAGGGGCAGCGACGCTTTTATGGGTTTTCTAATGCAACGGGGAAAAAAAATGTACATGGCCCAAATCAAAAGGAAAAAGTTTTCCCGAAGTTGAACCCATGTGTATAGAAAATGCACCCCCAAAAAAATTTTTGGGGTAAAGAAAAAAAAAAAATTTTTTCAATAAAAAACATGTTTATTTCTTTTTTTTTGTTACACCCCCTTTTCTTAGATAGTGGCTCCCGAAAAAAAGAAATAAAATTTTATTTTTTTTAATTAAAAATTTTTTTTTTTCATTCCCCCAATATTATTGTTCCATTTTATATAGAGATCGTAACCAACTTTGTGATATTAACATTTGATTTCGCCATGTACAGTTTTATTAAGATTGCATTAGAAAATCCATAAGATCGTCACTCGCTCACCATTGGTCCCAAATAACCGCGCTCATTTTAACATAGGCCAATCACAAACAGAGCTCGCACTACATTTCTTTTCTCCAAATAACTCTATGAGAAGGTAGCTCAGCCGCTGTTGGCTAAGCTGGACGTGCCCCTCTTCCCCCAACCAATCACAGTACAGAATAGTTACTCCTATGACGGTCATAACTTTTAGGGCGCCTTTTCTATTTTTTTTTCTTTTCTCTATCCGCCCTTTCTTTCTCCACTCAAAATAGACACACTATCATATGTATTGGTGGATTCAAATCTGCACGCCTGGCTCAACCAATCAGCTCTTTTCAGCATTTATTCCTGTATTATGAACTGTCCACACCTTTAGGAATATGATTGGTCAATAATTTCTCCATAGCTTATAATGGTCCCACTGTCCCAGCTCCATTCTGATTGGCTGGTTTTGCCGACCAATGAAAGAGCTTAAAGAATTGAATTACTGTATTTTCCCTGCAATTCTCTATAATCCAATCCTGATGTAGCGCCTGACGGCGACAAACGCGTTGTTAGTGATTTGAATTGATTTATGTTTCATAGAAAGGTTTCATCTCTTTTCAGATCATTTTTTGACCCCTAATAAAAAATGATTTTTTTAAATCAAACTCCAATGCCGCACGGCGCTGAAGCCTAATTCATTGCCCCGATCTGGCCATAGACTAACAAATGGACAAAGTACTCGCGCCTTCTGATGGCCGAGATAGCCAAGCCCCAGCTAGCTCAACAATCAGCTCTTTTCCTGCATTTTTACTATATTTTGAACTGTCCCCGCCATTGAATTTTATGTGGTCAAAACCTCACCATAGGATATATAATGGGTCTCTGTCGCTCCTAATTCTGATGCTGGTTTCTGCCCGACCAATGAGAAGAGCTTAAAAATTAGAAATTACTGTAATTTCCCCGCAATTTCGAATATCCCAATTCCCGATGTTGCATCCGTCTCGGCGACAAAACGCGTGTTTAGGATTCTTATTTATGTATGTTTATAGAAGGTTTCAGCACTTTTACAGAGAATGTTTTACACTTAATAAAAATGATTTATTTTTACAAAGTACTACCCTGCCGCACGGAGCTGAATTTTCAGTGGCCCCCCATCACTCCATAGACACAATGGGACACAGTACTCAACGCTCGATTTGATGGGATAGCCAAGCCGCCCGCCCCTAAAAAAGATATTTTATTCCACCAATCATCCTTTTCAGCCTTTTTTACTGGTATTTTCGAACAGGTCCCCACTTTGAATTTGATTGTCCAAACTTTCCATAGCTTATAATGGGACACTGTCGCTCCTATTCTGATTGGCTGGTTCTGCCTAACCAATGATACGCGCTTACAGAATTGAATTAAACGTATTTCCCGACAATTTCCAAGATCTAATTCCTGATTTTGTGTCGTTCTTGATTTTTGGAAAGTGATTTTATTTATGTATTTTTTAGTAGGTTTCAGCTCTTTTTCAGATAATGTTTTACACTTAATAAAGGCGATTTTTTTGATTCATACTCCATGCCGCACGGACATCCTTAATGATTTCTTGCTGTTTTCCAGCCTGTCTCGAATCGGAATCCATGTTAGGCGCAGTCCCTTCTTCGCCTAAGTCCCACACTGCGCCTCACACACTGGCAAGGACGTGTGAACTTACGAAACCGCCTTGCATAGCGCCACCTCTCGGACGGTAATATTAGGCGCATGTCACCGCACTGCCCTAAGTCCCCAGCACTGCGCCTCACACAACTGGCGAGGTGCGTGGACTTTACACGGCATGAAAGATCGCCCCTATGTCGGGCGGCGAATCTTAGGGGCAGTCCTAAAGGGCGCCTAATTTCCGCACTGCGCTCACAAAATGGCGAGGTGCGGGAAAAATTTACACGATTTTATAGCGTTTTTGGGGCGCCCCCAAAACATGGGGCGCAGATTTAGCTTAAAATTTCGGGCGAAAACGTGGCTCCACGCGGCAGTTTTCATACATGTCGCCCTTACGTTTATGTGTATTTTAAAAAGGGAGAAATGTGTATAAAATCTATAACAAAGGTTTTTTTAAAAATTGGGTTCTTTGTTTGGGAAAGCCTTGTTTTTTAAAAAAATTTTTTAAAGGGTGTAATGTTAAACCCCCCCCGGTAGCTGGGGAACCCAAGGTTCAGTTGAACCTGAAACTGTCAGCTGCCCGCCATACACGTTTTGTCTCGGGGATTTTTGAAAATTTTGTGTAATAAAAATTTAGTTTTTAAATCGGGGGAAAAAAAAAATCCTATACCCTTATTTGGATTTTTGGATGCATTGAATGTGCCCCGAATGAGCAGAAATAAGCTTAATCAGAAAGTTTCATTTCTTTACCCCCTTTTTCCCACAGAACTTTTTTAAAATTGCTCAACCCCTCCTGCTCTTTAAAAAGGCTGCGGTGGACAAATGGGCATTTTCATGGTAAAACTTTTTCCCTTTAAATTCACAAGAGCAAGATCAAACTTACCTCTTCAGCTTCTGCTTCTGGAACTGGCCACAATGCTGCAAAAGCAATAATAAAAGATTATGAAATATATTTACATATCAAGTCTTATAGTGGAGATCTCAAACACTAATTTGTTATTTTAACATATAGTGACAGAACCTGTCACGGGAGAGAAAAGGGATAATGTGCGTCATTAGGGGAAGAACCCAACTTTGAAGGTGTTGGAGCTTACAGTACTTTTTCCCCTGCACTGATGAGGTTCAGATGCCCCAAAACAGCTTTTTGTGGATGAGTATCTAGCTTGGCTTTACTCCTAATAAAAATTGAAAGGGGTCATTTGAGTCGACGTAAACTTGAGGAATTTTTACTTCAATAGGTGGCACTTTTAAAGTCCTAGCTCTTTTTTCCCTTGAGCTTAATTGTTCCCTTTTCATTTTATTTGAGAAACCCATGGCAGGGTAGGTGTGTGCACCCCCCTTCGGGGTGCTTCTTCCTAATAGGAGCTTTTATTTCCCTTTTGAGCACATCTAAAGCTTCAAAACCCCCCCAAACCATTTTTCAACTTGACCGATGAGGAGCAACCCCCCCAAAAACCAAACTTTTTTTAGATGAATATTGGCCTGGATTTACCCCTAGAAAGTACTGAACACTTATTAGACAGTTAAGATTTGGGAGTAAGTTACTTTCCAAATTTGGGTTTAGTGCACAGTCCGGGCCCTCTGTTTCCTTTTTTTGAGTACATTTATATTTATCGGGCGTCATGGTGGGCAAGTCTCCCACACCTTCACGGCCCCTCTCCTAATGAGGAATTTTTAAAGCTTTTTTGGGGTTCTTTCATACAAAGACATGCCTTGCCTTATGCCCCAGAAATACCTCATTTTGCGGGGCCCAAAACCCGGGGGGGGCCTGTGTTTCACCTTTTTTCGGGGCCTAAAAAAAAGAACGGGGTTTGAAAAGGAGCCTCAAGTAAAAAGGATCCCACAAGGGGGGAAAAAGGGGTTTTTTCCCGGGACATTTTCCACCTTCATGAAAGGAAAACCCAAAGGGTAAAAGGGGTTTTTTCTTGGGGCCCCCTTTTGGGGGGCTGCCCCTCGGTCTTTAATGTTTGGGCCCCCCAATTTTTGTGCAAGGTAAGGTATTTGCCCCCGGGGGCTCCCTTCAGGGGGAAAACCCTCTTTGCCCATTCTTTTGGAGTGTCATACCCATAAAATTAAGGGCCCCTGGACCCTATGTAAAAAAATTTTGTCTACCCGAAAGGGACTGTCTTTGTCACCATGAAAACCAAAAAAGTGTTAACAACCAATCAGAGCTCAGCTTTCATTTCTTATAGTGCTCTGGAAAAATAAAGCGGAGCTCTGATTGGTTGCTATGGACCACAAAAATAGTCTTACTGCTAGTCAGTTTTCATGCATAAGGTCCTCTGTGCCCAGGGGGTGCCATTAAAAATGGAAAATTCTATGTATTTCTTGCTGTTAGGTCAATCTGGAGTCACTTTTTTAGTCCCCAGGAATTCCCTAGGGAAAAGAGGGAAAGCTTTTGTCCTTTCCGGGAAATGCCACATTCTAACCAAAACGCTAAAAGGGCCATTTGACCCGTGGAAAATGAATTATTTTTTTGGGAAACCATGGGAAACCAGGGGCAGGGTAGAAGCATGGGGGAAATGGGGCATGTTCCATTTTTTTTTTATCTTGCTTTCCCCAAAAGAACCATAACTTTTTTCTGGGGTGGTAAAAAAATTTTTAAAAAAAACTTATTTTGTTTTTTTATTTTACAGGTTTCCCCATGCAGTATAAATTACATTAAATTCTAGGGCCGAAAAAGGGAAAATGAAATATAATAAATCTATTTTTTTAAATTAGTTTTTAAATATTTTTTTTTTTAAACAAACTTTTTTTAAAAGAAAAAAAATTCCCTTGCCCCTTTTCCACATCCTAAAATTTAAATTTGTTTTTTTTTTTTCTTTTCCGGGGGTATGTAAGGATTACGGTTTTCCTGTGGGGGTTTACTTAAGGAATTTTTCTATTTTGTCATGTTCTGGCGGTTTTAGTATTTGGGCCTTTTTAGTAACATTATTGTAATTTTGATATCTTGGGTTTAGAATGAAGATTTTTTTTTGGATGTTAAGATAGGAAATTTTAAAATTGTTAATGGTCGGGGGGCACCATTTAACCCCTTAACACCCCATGCGGATTATCAATCATGGGGGAAAAAAAGAGGTATGGAGGGGTTTGGCGGCCCAAACTGCTAATACAAAAACCGGTGGGGGGCCCACAATTCTCCTTTCCCGGGAGGGGCCCCTTTATTTTGGCCATGGCCCCCAAGGGCCTGGTGAAGGCGTCCGTGAATATATTCCTATTACACAATGTCTATATGTAATACAGTACATATGACAAGCAATCAAGTGATCGCATGTTCAAGTCCACTAGTAAGTAGAAGTAAAAAAAAAAAAAAAAAAAAAGTTTAAAAAATAATCAAAAATTAAGAATTCAAAACACCCGCTTTTGCCTTTTTTAGAACTTAGAAAACCCAAAAAGTTTCATTTTTTGGTTTTCCCCCACACAATAAATGTTGATCTATTTTAACATTTAAAATCCTTTATCCCCTTTCGTGAACCCCCAAAAAAGAAAAAAAAAACCCTTAAAAGCCAAACAATGTTTTTTTGGTTATTTTGCATCCTCCAAAAAAATTGGGGAAAAAAAGTGAAACAAAAAAAGTCGCATCAAAAAATTAGGGGCGAATGCTATTTTTGTTTTGCCAGAATCCCTACCGAACCCCGGGAAACACGATTTAAATTGTAATTCTATCAAGGTTTAACCCGTAAAAAACTAGCCCCCCCATAAAAATGGCACAGTTGTGTTTTCTTCAAAGTCCCTTTCCCCAAAAAAGACTTTTTGAGGAGTTTCTTTTTGGGGGCATTATATGGAAAATTTAAAAAATAAAATCCCTTTTTCTGAAAAAAAAAAAGCCCTGATAAGGCAAAGTAGACAGAAAAATAAAAACGTTTTGGCTCTTGGAAGGTGGGGTGGAAAAAAAAAATCCGAAAACGCCCGCGTCGTTAAGGGGTTAAAAAGTTTGCTATAGGTCCTAGACTTTTCTAGCTGTTCCTTTTGAAAAAAATTTTCCCCCTCTCCTCTAATGTCTGTTTTTTCAAAAAACTTTTGGGGTGACTTTTCCCCTCCCCGTCCCCTTCCCCCCACCCTTTCCCCTTTTATTTGACTGTAATTTTTTTTGATGTGGCATGTTTGAAAGTATGCAGGGGAAAGTTACCCTAGCCCGTGATGTTAGCTCAGGTTAAAACCGTGCTTTATATCTTTATTACAAGTTATGTATGGGGAATGTTTTATATTGTATTCTGTTTCCTTGGTTGGGCCCCAACCCTAAATTTTTATGCTTATTATAAAAATAAAATTAAAAGCTTTGTGATTGGGAAAATGTTGTCAGAATCACAAATCCCGTAACCCAAAAAAAAAAGTGAATGAAAAAAGAGAAAACTTTAAAACCAACCCAATATTTTTTTGGGGTGACCGGGCCCTTTCCTTTGGAGTCCTGGAAGTGATTATTTGGCCCCAAGAAACCCTGATTTTCATCATCATCCAGTCTGTTTGGGATCAAAATGAAAAGACAGAAGGATCGGTAGGGACAAATCCCCCGAAAACTAGGTCAGTTCCCCAAAAATGTTTGGATCAACCTCCCTGCAGGGGTTCTTTAAAAGGGCTATGGGCCAATTTTATTTGGAAAACTGTTTAGGTTTATGACTCACTTTTTTGCCCCTTGTAACCAAAGAGCAAAAAAGGGGAGTTTTAGACCTAAAAAGTTTTCTTACATGTGGGGCCAATGTCTTTTTATTATAGGAAAAAGGGAAAGGGGGGTCACCCCCAAATAATTTATTTGGGTTTAATTTTTTCTTTTGGTTTTTTCCCCTTTGTATTTTTTTAAATTAAAAAAAAATAAAATATTTTTAAACTTCTTTTATTTGAAAACTTTCTTAATTTACGGCATTTTACCCACACCGCCAAAACATTTTCAAAAGTGCGTTAAAAAGGTTTTGTTTTAAAGAAAAATAAGTAACTCCCAAAAAAAATTTTTATACAATGAAGCATATTTGGTTTAAAATAAAATGGGACTGGTTGGTTTTCATATTTAAACCCGATTACAAGCAACCAAAAATATAAGTATATAAAAGTAAGAACCCAATCATTCCCGGGTAAAACTTCTTCTGTGTTATCTCCTATTGGGGGAGAAAATTTCCTGCTGCCTTTTACAGAAGAGCAAGGCGGGGAAGGATCGAGTCTTCATTGGGTTTTCTCTTTCTGCTTTTCAACCTGTTTGCTCAGGGACAGGGGCTGGTTTTCCCGGGTAGGGGTTGGTTTTATTTTTAGGGAAACCCCAAACCCGTGGCGTTTCAGAAAAAATTTATTTAAAACCCTAAACCCTTTAAAACCCAAATTCCCAAAAAAACAGTCTTTTCCCCGGAGGGGTATTCCACCCGATACATCCTGTTATATCCCATAACTGTCTCTAAAGGGAATATCCCTTTAATTCATCATTAGAAAGGGAAACTTATTAATATAGCAATTGCAGTATCGCATTTGGTCGGGTTTCCTTTTAGGTTTTTTTTTTTTTAATAAGTTTAATAACGGGACATTTTTATGCGAAAAAATCTCACATTCCCCCATTTATCTAAAAGTTTGGGTTTTTAAGCTTTAAAATTTACACAGACAGGTCATGTTGGGAGCTGTAAATTTGGCGACCTGATATTGCAAGCTTTGGTCCACAGTCCTCTCTAAGCAGATTTTGGGATATTAGTAATGGGGATATATGGTTTAAGGGAAAGGAGAGGGCAAAAATAAAAAAAATGTTTAGGTTTGTAATGGGTTGGGGGAAATTTTAGGAAAAACTGTAGCCTTTTATATTCTGACTTAAGGTTTTCAGGTTTTTAAAGCTTATTCATGTAATGGGGGGGAAATTTATTTAATTTATAAACCTTAAATAGTGATTCTCAAATATGTGTGCCCTTTTGGCAATAAATTTTGTTGCAATTTCTTTCTCCCAAAAAAATTTTAATCTTTTAAAGTGTATCCACAAACAAAAAGTCCCTTAAAAAAAAGCGTAAAAACGATAACCCCAAACCCTTTTTTTCCAAAAATAGTCCTTATATTAGAAATCCAGCCTTTTTTCTGTAGCCGCAAGCAGCTTACAAACACCTATTCAGTGCATACTGGTAAAGAGCAAACCGACCCCTGCATCCTCCAGCTCATTCCACCTGCGCTACGTTTCGGGGGGAACGCCCCCTTTGTCAAGCTTGACAAAGGGGGCGTTCCCCCCGAAACGTAGCGCAGGTGGAATGAGCTGGAGGATGCAGGAGTCGGTTTGCTCTTTACCAGTATGCACTGAATAGGTGTTTGTAAGCTGCTTGCGGCTACAGAAAAAAGGCTGGATTTCTAATATAAGGACTATCCTGAGAAGGTTACGGTATCGTATATACGCATTTTTAATGGACTGTTTGTTTGTGGATACACATTAAAGATTGAAACTTTTGAGAAAGTATTGCAACTAAAGTTATTGCTCAGACGGCACACATTTTATTATAAAGTGCTTAATCAAGAGGGAGCAAGGGGATACTCCCTGAAAAGCTGCCGCCTTGTTTAGTAACCTGAGGAAAAAGGCATTTGAGAAAAAAAGGAGTAAAATAGGGGGTTTACTTGTTTGAGATTCTCAAATATGGGTATTGTATGCAAGTGAAAACCTTTGTCTACTTCTTAGCAATTGAAAATGGTCTTGAAGTACGATTGTGTCATTGCCTTGTAAAATATTTTTTTTAATTGCCTTTCTTTGTTATGTTAATTCCAAGTCGTTACGTGAATGGTACAATGCTTCTCTCATGGGTGTAACTATAGCAGTAGCAACCATAGCAGCTTCTACGGGGCCCAGAGATTGAAACGGTCCAGGAACAGTATCGGACTGGCCCACTGTAGGAGCTCAGGGCCCACTAAAAGGTTATTGGCATTCCAGTGGGCATAAGCTCCACAGCGCATTAAGCAGCACAGGAGGTGCGATGTACTGATCACACCTCTTGCGTCGCTTTGTCTCCTAGGTAAAGAGCATTAGGCCTAGGCCTGAGGCTTTTGGAGCTACGTCTCGGCGTGTCAGTGTGATGACGTCATGCCCCCACTTCAAACATAACCTGCTTAGCGGGGAATGGGAAGAGGTGAGTATATTTTTTTAGGCTTTTGAGAGGCTTTACAATCAGAAGACCTCTACACATAGTTGCCAACTTTTGAAAATGAAAAAGCAGGAGACTTCAGTGGGCGGTGCGCGTAGCGCGCCGCGGCAAAAATTTGCATGGACACGCCCATCTTGTTGGTATGCCATGCCCCTTCAAAAAAGCCACACCCACTCCACCTAACTGCATAACGGCTTTGGAAGAAAGCCAGGTAGATGCCCTTATTGCCAGGTAGTAGCCCCCCATAACCAGGTAGTGCCCCTTACAGGCCGGTAGATGCCCCCTTGTAGCCAAGTAGATGCCCCCTCTGTAGCCAGGTAGAGCCAAATTTGTAGCCAGGTAGGTGCCCCCCTTTGTTAGCCAGGTAGGTGCCCCCCATTCTTACCCAGGTAGGTGCCCCCCATTGTTAGCCAGATAGGTGCCCCCATTGTTAGCCAGGTAGGTGCCCCCATTGGTTGCCAGGTAGGTGCCCCCATTGGTTGCCAGGTAGTGCCCCCATTGGTTGCCCGGAGGTGCCCCCATTGTTTGTCAGGTAGTGCCCCTATTGTTTGCCAGGTAGTGCCCCCATTGTTTACCAGGTAGTGCCCCCATTGTTTGCCAGGTAGTGCCCCCAGTTTGCCAGGTAGTGCCCCCTCTGTTGCCAGGTAGATGTCCCCTCTGTTGCCAGGTAGATGTCCCCATCTGTTGCCAGGTAGTGCCCCCATCTGTTTGCCAGGTAGATGTCCCCTCTGTTTGCCAGGTAGATGTCCCCTCTGTTTTGCCAGGTAGTGCCCCATTGTTAGCCAGGTAGTGCCCCCATCTGTTAGTCAGGTAGTGCCCCCATCTGTTAGCCAGGTAGTGCCCCTTTGTTGCCAGGTAGTGCCCCCCCTGTTGCCAGGTAGTGCCCCCTTTGTTGCCAGGTAGTGCCCCCTTTGTTGCCAGGTAGTGCCCCCATTGTTGCCAGGTGATGCCCCCATTGTTGCCAGGTAGTTGCCCTCTCTGTTAGCCAGGTAGAGCCCCCTAAAGCTAATAAAAATAAAATAATAAAATCCACTTACCTTACCAGGCTCCTGCAGCGCGGCCAGCTCCTGCCCGATCTCTTCAGCGGCGCAGGGGGAAGTGAGAGCAGCCGCGCGTCACTCCCCTGCAGACCGCGCGCGTCACTTCCCCTGCGCCGCTGACCTGTATGTGCGGCGCACACACCGGCGCCGTACATACAGGGGGAGGAGGGAGGAGGAGCGATCCCTCCTGCCTCCTCCCCGCACAGTGAGATCGCGGGTGGGTGAGCGGCCGCTGCGGCCGCTTCACCCGCCTGTAGGAGCGGTCGGCGGGCAAGAGTAGCGCAGCAGCGCTACTCTTGCGCCGCGGTAATTTAAAGGACCCCCGCCGCCTGCAGGCGGCGGGAGGAATGCCAACTCCCCCGGGAGGGCGGGAGGGGACCCCAAATAGCGGGACTCCCCCGCCAAAAACGGGAGAGTTGGCATGTATGCTCTACACTCTTTATACCTAATTAAAGAAGCCTTATATACCTACAGGGGGTCTATATTTCTACCTAAACATGCTCTATATAGCAACCTAAAAGGGACCTATATACCGACAGGTCCTCTATATACGTACCTAAAGGGGCCTATGTACCTACAGGGGGTCTACCTACTTACAGGGGGTCTATATGAGTACCTACATGTGATCTATATACTTTTCTACAGAGGACCTATATACTAACAGGGACGCATATATTTATCTACCGGAGGCATCTATATTTACCTACAGGGGGCTTATATAACTACCTACAGGGGTTTGTGTTTCCTACAGGACTATCTACAGAGGCCTATATATTTAGTGGTCTACCTACAAGGGGCCTATATAACTACCTACAGGAGTCTATATCTACCTACTGGGGGCTTATAATCACACAGGGGATAATACGTGAAAAGGCTTAACTATGTGCCTACATAATTTAGTAGTGCACCTGCTAAAAGGTGTACTTACTTGCTATATGCTTTATACCGTTTCTGCGCTAGAATGCACCTGATTTATGACTGGCAGTAGAGCAGGGTTCATAAATCAGGCGCATTCTATACTATTGTTATGCGCAGAAAAATTGGTGTCTAAGCGCCAAAAATCATACATGTCGCCCTTTTTTACTTTGAACTTTGTGTTATAACTTTTTGTTTATTTCTATTTGTATAAAGAATATCATTTAGGGCCCGTCTCCACGACAGATTTTTTAGTTGGTTCACAGATTACAGTTTACAGATGGTTAGACAATTGATCTAAATAGAAAATTCGGGCAGCAGTCCACACTGCACGGATTTTCCGCCAGACGGTTTTTGACACTGCCAACATTAATAAAAAGTTAGAACATGTTCATTCTTCTGCCCGGTTTACGGGCAGAAGATGTACATGTCAGTGGTTAGGGGGGATAAACTGAGGGCAAAAGTAGCAGAGACAGGGACGCACAGTACAATAGCTATTGGGTTGGTCCTTGGAATCAACCCTAAGCACCCTAGTCCA
Source organism: Phyllomedusa bahiana (assembly GCA_025379985.1). Classification (NCBI taxonomy): domain Eukaryota; kingdom Metazoa; phylum Chordata; class Amphibia; order Anura; family Hylidae; genus Phyllomedusa; species Phyllomedusa bahiana. Next base: position 16,951 of record JAODAL010030167.1, on the reverse strand, counting down.
ACATTTGGTAGCTATACATACTCCTGCAGACCTACAGCTCCCTGTAAGTAGTTTGGTATACAGGCCCCTGACTGATTAACCCCTTACCGACATTGGACGTATGAGTACGATCTAATGCCTGTAAGGGGCTTTGTAGCGGGATCGAATTCCCGCCCCTGCACATAGCTCCGGGTTTAGCGCTAATTGCAGCAACCCCACTGGCGGTTTACGCGGGGGAGAGCAAAACCCCTCTGAACCCCTAACGCCATTGCTAAGAAGACCGTGGCGTCTAAATCAATGAAAGCGTGATCTACCTTCTTTCCTGCATCGGGGCACCTCGGTGAAATTGTGGGCCCAGGCCCTAAATTGAAAACGGGACCCTTTTGGAAGGCTCCTCCTTTTATTTTTTAGATTTTGCTACTTTCGATCCCAGGCAAGAAGTACTAAAACCGCCATATTGCTACACCCTAATGCTTGATTACTATCATAAGCTGTAAAATGATCACCCCCCCCAGGGGGTGGATTACTCTAGGGGGACTCAAATTTAAAAGTAAAAAAAAAAATGTTTTATTTAAAATTTTTTGGTATCTCAGCTCCAAAAAGTCCGACAATTAAAAATAACTCATTTATCCCATATGCTAACACCACAGAAGAAAAAATATCCAAACGGCAACATCAGTTTTTTGGCCATTTCTGTCCCAAAAAACGGGAATAAATTTAATCAAAAAATTGCATGTATTTATAAATGAAAACAGAAAATTTACACTTCAGCCTGCAAAAAACCCGTCCCTCAGTCCTAGGTTTTTAAAAAAAGTTATGCACGCGGGAGCCACTCAGGGGACCCCCAGGCCTGGGGGGAAACTGCTAGTTTACGGGGCCCTTTCCTTCCCCCGGGGGGGCTACACAGGGCTCCATGGCCCCCTTTCCGAGGTAACGGCAGACCTGCCTGGGGTTTTTCCCGCAGGCCTTCCAGACTACGGGGGTGGCTTTTGCTGCCCTTTTTCAGACCACTTTGACTTTGGCCGGGCAAGGTTTCTTTCCACGAATGGGAGGGGGGGCGTCCGTTGGGGCCCGGGTTTCCCCATGGGGGTTTATCCCCCCTTCCCCGGTGCGGAGTTGTACTCCCGCTTCATTCCGTGGTCGTCAGGCACCCAGTTGGATAGGGAACATGACGACTTTTTCGGAAGTCCCAATTTTGGCGGTGTCGTGGATCACTGCAGGGACAGGGCTATGACCGTGGGATCACAGCCCTGTGCATTGGGGGATTATGTCCCCTTACTTGCTGTTTCTCTCTGGGTTTGTCTTTGGGTGCTTTAGATGGGCAAGTCCTGTAAGACCCCAACCCAGTGGGTCACGCGGGCGTTGGGGCGGGGGGTAGTGTTAAAAAGGGTTTTTTTGACCTTCCGGAATCCCTATTGTCGTATCTCTTAAGAATAAAAATCTTTAACTGTAAATTCCTAACTTTTTGCAGCTGGAAACAGTGCATATTGACACAGAGGTTGTTATCAGGGGCCTCGTTTTTGGGAACGCTGAACTGAGATAATTTCCCAGCAGCAAAAGTAAACATGGGGCACTTACGTAAAACGGCATTTTTTTTCAATAAGATAAACTGAGAAATTTGCTGCAATTTGAAAGCTGGGGCCTGTGGGGTATAGAGGGACGCCTCGCCGCCCCAGTGATCCCCGGGAAAATCTCCTATCTTTACTGGGCCCCTTCTACCCTGATGTTATGGGTAGATGAGCTGATAAAATTCCTGGTGAAGCTTGGGGGCCGATAAGGGGGGACCCGTGCACGTGTTGATCTCAATTATCTCCTATCTTCGCTGGGCCCCTATTTACCGCTAATCCGATAGATGATGCTAACAAGATTCCTATGAAGCTTTGACCCATAAAAGTGTATGTAAGTATTTGTAAACTAGTGATGAGCGTTACGTCGACTTCGCAAAATTTTCAAACGATCTCCTTGTCATAATAATTATCGCCGTGACCATTTTAAAATCTAGGGGGAGGGAACAACACCTTCATTCTTACACCCAAACAGGGCTGGAGAAGCTAGAATTAACATCCACAACAGTCAAATGGATATGTGCTACATCTTAGGCAACACACTTAAGTTATAAAAGCCACAGAAAAAAAGTCACAGACCATTCACTATTCCTGTCTTGTACCACAGCATGACCCCCAGATTTAAAAAGTGCCAGAAAAAGGAGTCTTTCAATCACCATTTTAGTTTCACATTTAGTTCACTGGACATTACTAAACTGTCCATACCATACCAAACCTGCTACCACAGATTAAAAAGTGCCGGAAAGGAGTGTGTAACACTTTTATTTCATGACATAAACTATCCTTCTGGGCCCAGCATGAGCCCAAACCTGCTGACCCAGATTAAAAAGTGCCGGAAAAAGGAGTCTTTCAACCACCATTTTAGTTTCACTGGACATAGACTATCCCTGTCCTGAGCCACAGCATGAGCCCCAAACCTGCATGACCCACAGATTAAAAAGTGCTGGAAAAAGGAGGCTTTGAACTACCATTTTAGTTGAACAACTGGACATTGACTATACCTGTCCTGGGTAACCTACATCTGTTCAAGTCTTCCTGTACCTCACTTGTACAATTCAGAGGAATATTTGTATCAGCTATTTTGTACATGCAAGTTTTTTAGTAGTTTAATTCTAGAAAACACATTTTTAAAATAGGATGGAATCCCACCACGTCTTTGTTTTTTTAATTGTATTAAATGGGTTGTCTCACTACAGGGATTGCTAGCTATGTTAAAGATCTTTCAAAAACAAGTCATTTTGCAATATGTGTCCATTAACAGTGTCCTACCTATTCCTGTTTCTGACAGCACCATCACCCTTGAGCCACTCTTGACAATTGTGAAGAACAAGTGTCTGTTAGAAACCACATGTTTTACAATAGGACCTGTAGTATAGCTGCATTTCACAGCATGATGTCCCCAAAAATTCAAAACATGACCCTTTCTCCTCCTCTGATGGCATCAGTAACTGAGCATCAGAGCAGACAAAATCATCTTTAGCCTCTTGATCTTTGGAAATGCCTTCTGACCCAACCGCATTTTGTCATCAAGAGAAAATGGATTATCTACAGTGGTGGGTACACGAGTTGACATTTGGGCTGCCTTCGCTTCATGTTGGACGGATGCTGACGATGCTGATGACGACATTTGTGGCCGTGACTGGGAGGACGAGGAGGTAAGACTGCTGGATGCAGGTTGCATTAACCACTGAAGAACAGATTGGCGACGCTGTTCATTACTGAGATTCACAGGGCCCTGACTCGGTGATGACAGGCCTGACGGTCCTGCAACCGACGATCCGCTGGCTTGCGTGTTGTCGCCAGCAGTGGAATGCGCACCTTTTCTCGTACCTCTACCTCCTATACCCCTCTTTGCTCGCTTACTACCTGCATTTCGCTCCATGTTCAGAAAGATAAAAATTTAAGAAGGTATGGAAGAGTTTTTGAAAGTCTCTTATTAAATGATGGCAAATCACAGCTATTCTTAAATCCCTCTAATTTCCTACAGCCAACTAGGATTACAAACTGAAATGTTCCTAGCGAATACCTTGAAATGGGGTCTGGTGGAAAACCGTAACACAAAATCAACAGTTTTTCTTCCTTCAGTCCCAGGGATTTACAACTGCCCAGTAGGACTAGGAATTGATAGTTTTCAATAAACTATCATACAAGTGCGCTATCTGCGCCAAGCTGAGATTCAACGAGCGCAATAAAACTATTCAGACGGATGAGAAATTACGTTTTTTGCAGCAATGACAAACGAGAACAGTTGCTAGAAATTTCTTATATCAGAATTGTCGTACAACGTGGCTATTTGAAAAAAACTAGTGCTGCACCACGTGCAATACAGCTATTTAAAAGTTATACGGATAAAAAACGGTGGTTTTGCACCAATGAAATACACCAACAGTAACTACAAAATTCTGTATTCAATTTAAGTAAAAGGGTGGCTTTTTGAACAAAACTGGCCGAAACAAAGTAAAAAAAACACCTATTTGAAATGTGTATGGATAATAAAAGGTGGGTTTTGCACCTATGAAATACACCTGCAATTACTTGAAAATTTCTGTATCCTAATGTAAGTACAAGGTGGGTCTTTGAACAAAAATGGTGTGCGCCAAAGTGAAAAAAACCTAATTAAATTGTGAAAGATAATAAAAGGGTTTTTGCACCTATGAAATACACCTGCGGTGACTAGAAAAGTTCTGAAATCCTATTTAAGTACAAAGTGGGTCTTTAAAACAAAACTGGCGGAAAAAAGTAAAAAAAAAACAAATTTAAAATTTGTGTACGGATAATAAAAGGGGGGTTTTCACCTATAAATAAACCGCATTTACTAGAAATTTCTTATTAATATAAGTACAGGGTTTTTCAAAAAAAAGGTTTTTCCCAAATGAAAAAAACCTTAATTTAAAATTGGTACAAAAATTTTTAAAAAGGTGGTTGTTTTGCACCCTATAAAACCCCACCTGCGGTGAGACTAGAAAAAAAGTTTCTTATCCTATTTTTAAGTTACAAAAAGTGGTCTTTGAACAAAACTGGGCTGTAAAAAAGTAAAAAAAACTAACCACTGATGCTGAACAGCAAGGCTGTTCTATGTAAAACGAGGTCATGTGATTTTTCCAGCCAATCACAACCATACACATCAGTCATGACGTCGCACACCCAGCTCACCCTGCTCTATTGTTTTGCCAAGTTTTTCAATACAGGATCTAGGTACAGCTTTAAAGAAGGCCAATCAATCAATCGGGGTACAACGCAATTTTATTTAACATAGGAATCAATTATGATCAAATATAACATATAAGTAAGAGAATAAACTGGTTACAGAAAATAGTGTGACATTGGGTATAGTTTTGCTAAATATATATTTACAAAGATTAAATACTTACAAAACAAACTTCACCTGAGAGCTATAAAAATCACTGTCCTTATGACTTCAACCAGAGAGGCCTAATGGCGAGAACAGGGAACTTCAGGGACCATCACCAATGTTGAGCGTCCTCAACAATGGGAACAAGAGCCTCTGACATCACCACAAACCATCCTGGTTTTATAAGACTTAAACAAAAAAAAATAGCAGACACGAACTATGCGTTGTGTAAGCTTACAATGCACAGAGATATTTTGTCCATGCTATCCTGAATGATGGAGTGGCCAACCCCAGGACCAGACAACATACACAAAATAACTCCTAGACCAGACGATAAGCAGCTCCCCTAGATTGTAAATTGAACTAAGTGAAGTGTTCATGCTCATGGCATAAATTAAGCCTAGCAGCAGAGGTATACAAGCTGGTATAATTGTAGCTTAAGATAAAATAATATACAAGAAATGGAAATTATGGCATCAAATAGTCACATATTTCACTAGCACTACATCTATTCTCTAAGCTGATTTGCTGGCCGCCAAAATGACAGGAAGCGCCGAAAATGGCGCGATATTAAAAGATTATGCGCAGATTCTCACCTAAATTATTGCGTGATCAGAAAATTCCGTTCAACCTAAAAACCGTGCCGATTTCAACTTTGTCGATTATAATCGCTCAACACTATTTGTAACCAATATTATATGTGCCTTGTCTTTATAATCTATATTATGCAAAAGTATATACAATATCACACTATCTTCTTGTAGTTGTATGTAATCATTGAGTTATTCAAAAAATAAAGTAAACAAAGCATTGGAGGTTGCCTTCTTTAAAGCCGTATGCGACCCCACAAATAGTTTGCAAAACACTTGGTACCAGAAGTGTTAAACATACGGCAGAAGGTTTTTCTTATTAACCCCTTACCAACATTTGCCGTACTCATACGGCAATGTTGGGTAGGGGTTCCTGCAAATTGCCGTATGAGTACGTCAAGGCGATCTTGCCCGTCACAGCGGAGCGCGCAAGACGCGGCATGGAAACCCGGGGGTATATTTACCCCTGGCATCATGCCGCATCCCCCAGGCCGGAGTGAAGCTGGGCCCGGGGATTAAAGCCCCCGATGTCGCGACATCGTGGACGCGACATCGCAGCTGCGGGCAGCAGGAGTGAGCTCCTGCTGCCCGGGATCCGGCGCAGTAAAGGCGCTGAGCGCCGCTATTGATTCTCCTACCGGACAGCCCGGACGCTTGCGTTTTTCAGAATATATTTTAGATGTGCACAGCCTTATTACGTTTTGTAGTCCATTTGAGATTGGCAATCTCATTGGCTTGCTGCACTCAGCTTTCCCTTTTAAACCAGTGCAGGATAATCCAATTGCTAGTTCCTACCATTCCCCGAAGTTGCAGTCTGGATTGACGCCTAGTGAGGTTTAAAATGTTTAGTGTAGGGACTCACCTGCTCTGGATCCCCTTGACGTTTTGGGAGGTGGCTTAATGCAATCTTTGATCAAATACTGTAAAACTAAGAGTCCCAGGGTTTTTCATATTTTCCTTTAGCTATGGTATGGCATTTACAATATTCCTATATTACACTGAGGTTTTACTTACGTCTTTAGTGTGCATGATTATTTTTGTGAGGCCTCGTCATTCACCGGCTTATTTAGCCGCGTATTTGCCGACGGATTGACGATCGTCAATCCGTCGGCAAATCAGTCAGAAACAATGTAGCAGCCTATTTTCTATTGATATCAATAGAAAATTACGGTCGTCGCTCACACGACGCGTAATTTGTTGCCGGATTGCCGCCGCAGATTGACGACGGCAATCCGGACGGAAAAACAATGTGCCATGTCAATTTATTTAGGACGGATTCACACCTTCATGATTGGAGATGGTGGATGAATCCGTCGGGAAAATCAGTTACAAATACGTGCACACAACTTAGTGGCACTTATTTGCTACGATTTCAACTGATTTCAGAAACGTATTTACGATCGTGCAATCCGATGTAAATATGTTCTGAATAATGCCTAGTGTGAACATAGCCTTAGATGTATGCTATTGCCTTTTCAGTGTGCACCTATGGCTTCGACATTTTTTCAGAATATATTAGATGTGCACAGCATTATTTACGTTTTGACAGATCCGGGTTGTTAGGATGATGTCTCGATGCCACAAATGCATTGTGGGGCAGCGTGACTGGACAGTTGCCATGGAGGGTCCAGCGTTACACCAGCTATAAGTGTATGCTGATTCCTATATTGCTTGAACGATCTGTGATCGTTCATGCCAATTCCCCCTGGGGAAAAGTGTAAAAAGTGTGAAAAAAGTAAAAAAAAAAGAGTAAAAAAAGTAAAACACAAACAATAAATAAAAAACACGTACATCGCCCTTTTCCTTTACAAACGCCAATGCCCCAAAAAAGATCAAAAATTATATAAATTACCTATTTGGTATTGCCGGATGGTAGCGACCCCCCTATAAATCTGTCTGTTAATTAACCCGTACGGTGAACGCCGTAAAAAAAACCCCCAAAAACAGTCACAGAATTGCGATTTTTGTTCATCCAGCAGCACATCTTAATTGAGTAAAAAGTCATCAAAAAACTCATTTCAACATCAAAGTGATGCCAATTAAAACGTCAGTTCATCCCGCAAAAAAAAATGTCATTACTCGCTCTGTATACGGAAAAATTAAAAAGTTTCTGGCTATTAGAAGATAGCGATGCATTATATATTGTTTTTCACAACAATAAAAACTTTTTTTCAAAAAAATCGTGCATTCAAATAAAAGAAACTACATAAATTGGGTATCATCATACTCGTCTCACCCCACAGAGTAAAACTAACTTGTGACGGATACGCTGTAATCGTATCAACCTGCTGAGTAAAACTAGCATGTCATTTATTCGCCACAGTAGACCGCTGGTAAAACATAAAAATAAAAAACACTACCAGGATTGCTGTATTTTGTACAATAAATGCCTCACAAAAACGTTTAATAAAAAGTGATCAATGCATCACATGCCCCCCGGAATGGTACAAAAAAAAGCATCAACTCATCTCGTAAAAAAACAAGCCCACAAGGCAGCTCTCTATATTGAAAATTAAGAAGCTTAATGGCTGTCAGAATAGGACACATTAAAAAAACGCAACTTGTTTATAAAACTCGCTTTCTATTGTGTATTAAAAAGTAATAAAAATAAAAAAACTATATAAAATTTATATCATTGTAATTGTACACGACCCCCCATAGTAAAGTTATCCCGTATGGCGAAAATACTGTAATAAATGAAGCCAAAAAAAAAAACCAATGGCGGAAACTGCGTTTCCCGCTCCATTTTCCATGGCCCAATGCTAAAAAAAAACTACTACGGGAACACCTGTGACACGAAAAGCAAATTACACCCTTAGATGAGATCCCTAAGGGTGTTGAATCCAAAGATGGGGAAACCTTCTGAAAGGTTTCACTGTTCTGGGTACTTTGGTTGCTTTGGAGTTGCGACACATGGCCCCCAATATCTGTGCGCCAAACGCCAAATAGCGCTCCTTACGTTACACCTGCCATGCGCCCCCAAAAACAGCAGTTTACAACCACATGTAGGGTATTGCGAACTTGAAGAAATTGTGTGGTAACAAGGTTTGGGGCTTTTTTACCTAGGATAGCCTTGTAAAAATTAAACATTTTCAGCTAAAAATTGCAAGTTTATTGGAAAAAAAATTTATATATTTTTTTTTTTTCAGTGCCCGGAACGCTAAATAAATTAGTGAAAAACGCCTGGGGGGATCGATATATCACTACACCTTCTGGATAATATTTGTAAGGGGTGTTGTTTCCAAATATGGTGTCTTTTTAGGGGTATTTATTAAGTTTTTGGAACCCTTTAGGTGGTCCGCAAACCTGAAATGGCCCTAAATAAAATCGTAATGAAAATGAGGCCCCAGAGTCCAGTAGGTGCTCATCCTATTCTGGGGCTTGTTGTTGAGCCAACATAATGCACTAAGGGCCACATTTGGGATTATCTCTGAAAACGCCCAGAATCTGGGGAATCAATGTTAAGTTACATTTCCCTGATCACATTTACTGTTTTCTTGTGAATAATGATTAAAAATGGAAAAATCTGCACAAAGAAGTGAAAATTTGAAATTTCACTTCCACTTTGCTTTAATTCTGTGAAACACCAATGGGTTAAAAAAGCTTCCTAAATGCGGTTTTGATACTCTTTAAGGGGTGTAGTGTCTTAGATGAGGTCATTTATGGGGGTATCTACACATACAGGTCAATCAAAAGTCACGTTAGAACTGGACTGGTCCTAAAAAATGTATATTGCAAATTTTCTTGAAAATTTGAAAATTACTACTAATTTATAAGCCCCATAAATGTTGTGTTAAACGAAAAAAAGACATTGAAAAAAATGATGCAATACTTCAGCAGTCATATTGGTAGATGTGAGTTTATAAATATTTTGAGTGGAATAACTATCTGTCTTACATGCAGAAATTATTGAAGTTTGAATTTGAGTAAATTTTTCACCTTTTCCACGATAATTTTATTATTTTTCTTAACAATAAACCATCATTTTTTGGACCAAATTTCTTACTTTCTTAAAGCACATGTGTCACGAGGGGGTAAACAATCTCTGAGTCACATGGATAGGTTAAAGTGTCAAAAAGTTATTCTCACATAACGTGACACATGACAAGATTAAAAAATGGGGCCTCTGTCAGAGAGGCCAAAAACTGGCTTCCTGCGGAAATGGGTTATAGGAGTATGTGTTTGAACCTCCTTGGAACTTATTAAAAATCAATTTTAGCAGAATTCAGTATATACCGGAATATGGTGTTGTTTTTAAAAACACATGGCAGAAGGTTTTCCTGAGTAAGGGAGTGTTGATAGCGACCTCCTGAACATAAAAATCAAATTTTACAAAATTACGATAATCCGGAGTATGGTGTAAAACACCCGGCAGAAGGTTTTTTTTTATTATAGGAGTGTTATTAACAGACACTCCTGACCTTAAAATAATCAAAGATGATGTGATAAGATTCATGGTGAAGCTTGGACCTTATAAGGGGGCACCCGGGGCATGGTGTTGATCTTCAGGATTATCTCTCTATCTTCGCTGGCCCGTGTTTACAAGCTGTGCCCAATAGATGATCTTAAAAATTCCTGATAAGCTATTGACCCATTGTTGGTTGGTGATGTAGTGGTTGATGCGATTATTATCGACAAAGGATGAATTCGGCAAGGTTTTTATGGTGATGCGAATTTTTAGATCATGCGATAATTAAGGCTAAAATCTGTCATTTCCATCTATAAGGATGGCGCATTTTCGGCGCTTCCTGTAATTATGGCGGCCAGCAATCAGATTACAGAATTAGAGCAGGGTGAGATGTGTGTGCGACGTCATGACTGGGTTGTGAATGGTTGCGTTTGGCTCGAAAAATAACATGACCTCGTTTTAATAGAACAGCGTTTCCTGTTCAGCCTCAGTGTCTCTCAGCGTCTTCTAGGAGTAGGGACGAATTGCTTTTGAACCTCTGACTGCGTGGCCAAACAGCATACTCTCAGCGAAATTATTCTGATTTTCTGCGCACAGAGAAACCTCTTTAATTAGCTGGGATCCTTTACAATTTAGTTAGATTAGAGAGTGGAAGATTTTATCGTCGTTTAGGATTTATTAGTTCTGTAGAGATTTACTACGAGAATTTTTTTAAGAGGGAAAAGCATTCCTTCCGCTGATTTGTAAAGTCACGGAGGAGCGGGGGGGGGGGGGGGGGCCTGCGGGCGCGGGTGGCGCGTACACAGACCAGCTCTATAAAGAGCACTGGATAAAGTTCACCAAAGAATAGTGTAGACATTGCACTGCAAATTCTTTATTATTTAACAGTTTGCTATTGAAATATTTCCTGGCTATTGGCTGCTGAACTTATATTAGGATACACATCATTTATAGTAACTGCAGGTCGCCTCTGTGTTAGGTGTTAAAACTCCACTTTTTATATCAGTTTTACATTTCAGATAGGTGTTATTTTTTTCAATTTTACCCATTCCACCTTTGTTCATATATCCATCCTTGCACTTAAATCTGAAAGGGAAGGGGCAAAGGAAAAACGCAATTTCTTATTGTCACATAGGTGAATTGAAAGGTGCAAAAAAAAAATGACCGTTGTATTATACGAAAAACATCAACAGAATACGGTGTTTTTTTGACTTATGGCCGCACTACGCTTTTTGTTCATTGACGCTGCTGCGATCGGTGGGGTTTTAATCTGAATGTTAATCATACTGCACAACAATTTTATAAGTTCTCCTCTGGGGGATAAGGGTTTTTAGGTGCAAAAAAATTATTATTATATATTTCTTATTAACAATTATAATATTAACGTTAGTTGGTGGTTGCCTCCTAGTGGCTATTTATTCGGATGGGGTGCTGGGGGGCGTGGAAAGGCGGGGGGGGGGGGCGCGGGGGATTTTTAACTTTTCATGCACTGTCCTGTCGTGGGGGTTGGTTGGTGGGAGTCGATTGCTAGTTGACACTTCTTTTTGCCCAATGTCCATTCGATTTGTTGTCTTGGGATTTTTATCTTTGATCCCCTCCCAGAGACACCTTGCAGTTAAATTTGAATCCCAGCAATTTTTGTTTTGGATTAGAGGGATTTGAGATTAGCTGTGTGATTTGCATCTTTTACATAAGGAGGTCTTTCCAAAACTATTCATACCCTTCTCTAAATTTTTATATTTCTGAAAACACTGGAGCGAAAAATGCAGGGTGGTAAGCGAGGCTAAGAGGGGGGTAGCACATGGAGGTAGGGTACGAGAGAAGTGCTCCTCCAGTGCTGCGACAACACGCAATGCCAGCGGATGTTCAGTTGCAGGGACCGTCAGGCCTGTCATCGCTGGGGTTAGGGCCCTGTGTATTCAGTAACGAACAGCGTCGCCCAATATGTCCTTCAGTGTTTAATGCAACCTGCATCCAGCTGGTCTTACCTCCTCGTTCTCCAGTCCACTGCCCCAAAATGTCGTCAATCAGCATCATCAGCATCCGTCCAACATGAGCAGCCCAAAATATCAACTCGTGTTACCCACCACTGTGGATTTAATCCATTGTCTGAAGACCTCTTTGATGAGAAAATGCGGTTTGAGGTCAGAAGGCATGTTTAAAAAATCAAGAGGATGATGATTTAGTCTGCTGTGACGCCAGTTATGATGCATCAGAGAGGAGAAGGGAAAACCGGTCATTCGGCAAAAATCCCGGTCGGTCGGCACGCCTTGCAGGGCCCTCTTGCTTGTAGCCCGAAGCTTCTGGATGCAGAAAGTAGGGGACGACCAAGTCACCTGTGGTGATGATGATGATGATGACATGCGGTTTCCCATCGTGGTCTTTTCCGCAGAATTTCTTGCGAGCGCCTTCATCAGTGGTATGAGGAGGAGATGATGGGCAGGTAGTGTATATACGGGTCGCACTAAAAGGGGAGGGCGGGAAGTCGCTTGATATGATTCCGCCAGCCACGGTCAGCGCAAACCCCGCTCCTGCTTAAGCGCCGTCAAAAAAGGTCAGGACTCTCAAGCCTTGGGACTTTCTTTGAGCAAGGCTCTGATTCCACCCAGAGATGTCATATGCGCCTTTGCCGTAAAGGCATAAGTAGAGGCAAGAACCTTAAGTGGTTAACCAACACCAACATGTTCTAGTCACATGCAGCGAATGCATGAGTTGAAATGGAGGGGAAACTTGGCCAAAAAAGCAGGACGACGCCGGGCTCCAACCACTGTCACACTTCTGTCTCCGCCTCCTCCTCTCCGCCACACCAAGCGATTTCCTCAGATGCCCATGTCCTCAGAGTCAATGATCGGGATCAGACTCCCGCTTCCACCTTCACCGTCGACCCCAAAGTACCACCAGCACCACCAGAGGACCCATCCTTCCCATTCTCCTTCCGCAGTTGACGACCTGCATCGCCGTACAGCGGGCACAGTCTAGCTGCCAGCCTTTGTCTTCCTGGTTTGGGAGCAGAGGAAAAACTGTAAACCCAAACCATCCCACAGCAAAAGCCTGAATGTAGGCTTTTGGCCTTGGAAATGTTGCCTTTTCCGTTCTGGGGACACAGATGGGGTTCCGCCACGGCATGGCCCTTGCCTGCCCCAATAACAGATGCCGAGCAGGCTTTCTTTGCAGAAAGCCTCCCTGCCTGGTACCTGCCACGTTGTCATCTAAAATTTCAAGCGCGGTTGTCTGCATCTGTTGGCCGGGAAATAAGTCCATCTGTCCACCGAACATGGACTAGTAAGCACGGACATTGGCCGCTATATCTCTTGTGGACAGTCACTGGGTGAGCTGGGTGGATGTCTCTGGGGGGGTGACGGGTGTGGGCTCTCGAGGCCTCGGGCGATGCTCTTCAAAACCGCAGGGGATGGTGCAAGGGCTCTTCCCCAAGGTCTTCTGGTGGCATCACGTGCCCAGAGAAAACCAAGCCGTTTTGGAAATGAATCTGTCTTGGAGACCGTCCCCCACACCAGGTAAGGAGTGTGGACGGCTCTCCGCAAGTGTGACCGAGCGCTGGCTGGGTGACAAGACCATTGTGCCAGGCAAGGTGGTATGCGGATAACGGGCGATTCTTGCTGGCAGCCCTTAAGATCGGTAGGCTGGAGCACATTCCTTGCATGGCAAATGTCATGAACCTGGTCGTCCAGAAATTTTAAGAGTAACCCGGGGTCTGGACTGCCTGCTGACGAAGGCTCGAGGTCTGAGTTCGCACCTTCCGCGTTCGCACCCTGCTTCGTCTCGCCTTGCTGCGTATTTTTGCAGCGTCAGCTCGGGCCTCCCCGTCAACCGTCTCATGTTGACGTGGCAAACACGCTGAAATTACACCCTCACATGCTCCAGCGATTGTGGCAGCAGCGTCAATGCCATCGCAGTACGAAAGATGACACATGGCCTGACAATAGCAGCGGATTGCGGACCTCGTGGTGTTGAGCACCGAGATTGGAGGCAGCGTGAAAGAGCTCTGCCAACCATCCTTGGCCAGTTTTGATAGAAGCCACCAAAATGGTCAGTGCGGACAATGCCCTTGTCCGCATGAGCATTGTGGTGATCTTAGTTTTATGGAACGATCGTTGGACACTCTGAAACAACAGGTCCCGCCAGCGACGCGAGGAGGGAGACGGACCACTGATGCGGACACGGAAGCCTTTTCTATTCTCCGTCAAAATCCATCAAGGCCGGACAGTTTGACCAATTTCATTCGAGTCTTCATTAGGCATGGGTTCGGGGTTCCAGAGCTAGTGCAAGGTGGCGCATCAGCCTCTCAGGGTGCATCCATCTTCAGGCAATTCGGGCTGTGTTGATACTGTGCCGGAGGAAGGGGAGGAGAGGAGGTATTACCTTAGACACCGATGTTACCGACGTCCCTGGCTTGAAGAGGGTTGGCGCGAATTTGAGGCGGAGGAGGAAGATGAGGAAGATCAGTTTGATAGTGCCCCTCGTGCCTAGAGGCTTGGGAAATCAAGGATCATCTCTCACATGAGTGCTTGGATGCTCCATTTCCTCCAACATGATCGCTCGCCTTAAGGCCATCAAAATGAAAACAGTTACTGGGTGTCCACCTCCTCCTGGTTCCCCCGGGACAAAACAAAACTCGGCACTTTCCTTCACCCACCCAAATAGAGAGTAAATTGCAGGAAATGGGACCTTGCTGATTGATCATCTGGAGACATCTGTTTGCTCTGCTTCACGTTTCTTCAATTGTCACGTTGAGACAACGCCAGCGACGTGACAGCAGTGAGGCAAGTTGCGGTAGCGAGCAGCAGCAGCAGGCAAGTGGCAGAAGCCTAATGGGTGACCTCTGGCAATCTTTATTTACCCTCACCAAGCATGCAATGCAGGGCACACATTACAACACCAGAGACCAGCTTAAGATCATGGTGCAAGATATCTGCGTCCTCAACACCCGATGTTTTTTGTATGTGTTCCGGACCCAATACACTTCTGGTTCCAACAATTGAACGAATGGCCCGAGCTGGCTCGCCACGCAATAGAGGTGTTGTCCTGCCATGCAGCCAGCGTCATTATGAGCGCGACCTTCAGCACAGCCGGAGGAATCATACAGACAAACGCATCATGCTTTCCAACAGGATTAATATGGATCGTTTGACTTTCTCAAGATGAATCAGGCATGGATATTGATGATGTTGTGGCCCCAATTGCCGAGGTCACTCGACTTAGTTGTGGTCTACTTCACATTCCTCTCCAAAAAGAAATGGTATCTTGAAAAAAAACTTATTTTTAAAATGATCATTTCATACTGCAATTTTTATTCTCAGTTCCCAACAGTTCATTTTGCTGGTTTTGCTGTTGGGAGACTGTAAAAGACACCCAAGGTGGTTTCATGACAAATCCAATTCCATTTACTCCACTTTCATATTTAGAATTTTTCGAAATTGTCAATGGTTTTGGGGTCATCTTGCCTCACATTTTTTAACAGTGGCGGAGATGATCATATTATAAATTTTCTTGGGGTCATGTTGCTTGCTGTGAGATACAAACTATAATTTGGTCCTTTGGAACAGAAATGTGGCCTTTTAAGTGGCATTTCTCCCTTCACAATTTTTTAAAGTGGCCTGAGAAGTCATTTTATAATTTTTTGGGTCATTGCCTGCTTTGAAATGGCGAGCTATCTACAGGTCCCTAATTATAAAAAATGTTGTTTTCTATACAGACATTTGTTCTTCACAATTGTCCAAAGTGGCTCAAGGGTCATGCTTTGAATTTTGGAGGCATTTTCTGTAACATGCAAGCTATTTTACGACAGGTTCCTATTATAAAAAATGTTGTTTTAACAGACATTTGTCTTCTCAAATTGTCAAGAGTAGGCTCAAGGGTGGATTGGTTGCTGTCAGAAAAAACAGGGAATAGGTAGGGACACTGTTTAATGGACAATATATTGCAAATGACTTGTTTTGCAAGATCTTTAACATAGCTATCAATCCCTGTTTGAGAAACCCATTTAATATAATTAAAAAAGAGAAACAAAGACATGGTGGGATTCCACCCTTTTTTTAAAAATGTGTTTTTAGAATTAAATACTAAAAAACTTGATGTAAAAAATAGCTGAAAAAAAAATTCCCTTGAATTTTTACAAGGGGAGGTACAGGAAAACTTGCCCAGTGTGGGTTATTCAGAGGGGCTGGAGATGGGCGGACAGAGAAAAAGTACAGAGACCATTTCCTCAGCACTTGAGTAAATGAGAAAAAAAATGCCGAAAAAGGGCACCTGGGTGTAACGGGGCGTTAACACCAGTATTTCCAAGTGAAGTCAATTGGTCCCACTCTACGGAGGGGAAGCGTACCCAGGTCTTATGTGTAGGGAAGGCTGGAGTTCTCACATTCCCCTTCCCACTCTGCTTCAGCCGACGTTTTCGTTTTGCTCTAGGGGATTTTAACCTGGTGTTAAAGATGACGGACGCCCGCCTGGGGTCTCACCCAAACCCCCTGTAACTCGGCCCCGGGTCATGTGTGGAAAAGGACAGGTTAGTCAAATTTCCCGTTCCCAACTAAAATGGTGGTTTTAAAGACTCCTTTTCGGCACTTTTTTAATCTGGGGGGTAGGGCGGTTTAAGGTCTCTGGGTCCAGGCAGGTTGTCAAAAGTCCCGTTAATAAAATGGTGGTTGAAAAACTCTTTTTTTCCCGGCATTTTTTAAACTGGGGGGCAGACAGGGTTTTTAAAGGTCATACTGCGGTCCAGGCAGTTAGTCAATTCCCGTGAAACTAAAATGGTTTGAAAAACTCCTTTTTCCGGTTTTTTAAAGGGGGTCATGCGGTTTGGGGCTCATGCTGTGCCCTGGACAGGGATAGTTTAAAGTCATTCAACTAAAAAGGTGGGTTTAAAGACTCTTTTTCGGCACTTTTTAATCTTGGGGCAGACAGGTTTAAGGGGGGAGGGGGGGGGTTTTTCAGTTAAAAAGGTGTTAAAGATCCTTTTTCCCCCTTTTTAATCTGGGGCAACTTTTGTCTCTGGGCCAGGCAGGGGTTTTTAAGTCCCCGAATAAAAAGGTGGTTAAAG
>JAODAL010030166.1:0-50413 GCA_025379985.1 Phyllomedusa bahiana | reverse complement strand
GCGGTCGGCAACGCTTTCGGCACTCTTTTTTGTACCCGCCATCTGGATGCAAAAAGTCGGGACACGAAGTCACCTGTGTTGATGATGATTTGAGCATTGGGACCCCACGGGGTCTTTTCCGCAGAATTTGTTGCGAGCGCTTATCAATGGGGGGAGGAAGCGTGGGGGCAGTGTCAATAGGGTCCCGCCACAAAAAGGGAGAGGGCGGTCGGGGGAAGCCCTTTTGATTTAAATTCCCGCCAGCCCCCGGTCACGAAAAACCCCCGCCCCTCGTTATTGGTAAAAAAGGTCCAGGCCTCTAAAAGCCTGGGCCTTCTTTTAAACAAGCCTTGATTCACCCGCGTGTCATATGCCCCTTTTTCCCCGTAAACGCATAAAGTAGAGCAAGACCTTAAGTTTTTAAACCACCACCCACTGTCTAGTCAATGAGCGAAGCAGAGTTGAAATGGAGGGAACATTTGGGCCCAAAAAAGGCCAACAAAGGGGGCTCCAACCACTGCACACCCTTGTCTCCCCCCTCCTCCTCCCCTCCCCAACCACCCAAAAAAATTCCTTTCCCAGTCCCCTTTTGTCTCTCAGAGCAGTCGGGATAAAACCTCCTGCTTTCACCCTCCACCGGTGCCAAGACCACCACACCACCAGAGACCCACCTACCCCCTCTCCTTCCGCCATTTGACGACCTGCACCCCGGCAGCGGCCAGTCTAGCAGCCACCTTCTGTCTTTCAGGTTTGGGAGCAGAAAAAAACACTTTAACCCAAACCACCCCAAACCCCAAAACCTGAATGTCGGCATTGCCGGCTTTGGCTTGGAAATGTTGCCTTTCCCGTCTGGTGGCACAGTGGGTTCCCCCCGTCGGGCCTTGCCCTGCCCCCAATCCCAGATCCGAGCAGGCATTTCTTTGCAAAAAAAGCCGCCCCTCCCTGGCCACCCACGTGTATCTAAAATTTCAAGCCTTTGTCGCATCTGTGGCCGGAAAAAGTCCATTGCCCCCGAACATGGACTAGTAAGCACGGCCAAGGCCGTATATTCTGTGACAGTCACTGGTGAGCGGGGTGGATGTCTCGGGGGGTTACAGGGGTCCGGGGCTTGGCGCACGCTTTTCAAAACCGCGGGGATGGTGCAGGGCTCTTTCCCCCAAGGTCCTCTGGGGGATCACGTGCCCAGAGAAATAAAACCCGTTTTGAAATTAATCTGTCTTGGAGACCATCCCCACAGGTCGGGATGTGGATGGCTCTCCGCAATGAGAACGAGGCTGGCTGGGTGACAAGAACCTTGTCCCCACAAGGGGGTATCGATAAACGGGTAAAATCTCGGGCCCCCCTTAAGATCGGTAGGGGGAGCCATCCCTTGCCTGGCAATGTCATGAACCCTTGTCGTCCAAAATTTCTAAAGAGCTACCCGGGTCTGGACTCCGCTAAAGAAGACTCGAGGTCTGATTCGCACTTCCCGCCGTTCGCCCCCTGCTTCGTCCCCCCGGGGTCCGTTGCAGGTCGTCGGCCTCCCCTTTAAACCGTCTCATTGTTGACTGGCAACACGCTGGAATTCCACCTCCAATGCTCCAGCGTTGTGGCACAGCGCATGCCATTCTCATACAAAGTGAAGAGGGCCTGACAAAAAAGCGGTGCGGCCCTCGGGGTTTTGAGCCACTGAGAGTGGAGGAGGTAAAAGAGCTCGCACCCCCTTTCCCGTTTTGAAGAACCCCCAAAAGGCATGGGGACAATGCCCTTGTCCATGGCATTGTGGTGATCTTAGTTCGGGAATAATTTTGGGACACTTGAAACAACAGGTCCCGCCGCGCGGGGGAGGAGACGGAACAGATGCGGGACAAGCCTTTTCTCCGTCAAATCCACAAGGCCCGACGTTTCACAATTTCATCGGTCTTCATTAGGCAGTGGTTGGGGGTTCCAGAGCTAGTGAAAGGGGGGCCATCCCCTTTTCCAGGGTGCTTCTCTCAGGCAAGTCGGGGCTTTTGTTGAAGCTGTGTCGAGGAGCGGAGGGGGGAAAGGGGAGGTATTCCTAGACACCGATGTTCCCGACGCCCCTGCCTTGGAAAGAGGTTGGCGCGAATTTGAGGGGGGGGGAAGATGAGGAAGACAGTTTGCTAGTGCCCCTCGACCCAGAGGTTTGGGGGAAAATAAAGGCCATCTTCACATGGTTCTTGGATGCTCTTTCCCCCAAACATGATCCTCGCATTAAGGCCACAAATGAACAAAGTTATCGGGTGGCCACCCCTCCGGGGACCCCGGTACAAAACAAAACTCAGCACTTTCCTTCCCACCCACCCCCCCAAAAGGAGTAAAATGCGGAAAAAAGGAGAACCTTGCTAAATTGCAAAACTGGAGACACTGTTGCGTTGATTCACGTTCTTAAAATGTCACCGTGGAACAACCCAGGACATGCAGCAGTAGAGTGCCAAGTAGCCGTACGGCACAGCAGAGGCAAGGGGGCAGAAGCCTGATGGGTGACCTCTGGCAATCTTTTTTTAAACCACCTCCCCAAACGCATGCAATGCGGGGCACACATAAAAAACCCAGAGACCGCTTAATTTTGGGGTTTGGGGCTCCCTGCGTTCAACACGAGTTTTTTATGTGTTCCGGACCCAAAGACTTCGGGGTACCCAAAATGGACGAAGGGCCCCGAACTCCCAGCATAGAGGTGTTGTCCTGCCAGCACCCAGCGTCAATCTGAGCGGCCCTTCAGAAGCCAGAGGAGTCTTTAAAGAAAAAAGCACCCGGTTTTCCCAGATAATGTGGATCGTTTGATTTTCATAAAGATGAATCGGGGCAGGGTTTCTCTGATGTTTTGTGGCCCCAATGCCGAGGTACCGATTAGTTGTGGTCCTTCACATTCCTCCCCAAACAGAATGGTCCTCTAAAAAACTTTTTTTTAAAAAATGTAATTTCTTACTGAAATTTTATTCTAAAGTTCCCAAATTTTCATCTGCTGGTTTTGCTTGAGGAAATGTAAAAAACACCAAGGTTTCATGACAAAACCCTATTCCATTTTCTCACTTTATCTTTAGATTTTTTGCATTGTCTTGGTTTTGTGGTCAGTTGCCTCACAATTTTTAAAATGGCTGAGAATCTTATTTTTAATTTTTGGGGGTCAGTTGCTGTGAAATACAGAATAATTATGGGGCCTTTTGGGAAAATAAAAGTGGCTTCAAGTGGCATTTCTCCCCCACAAATTTTTAAAAGTGGCTGAGAAGTCTTTTTTTAATTTTTTGGGTAAAGCTGCTTTGAAATGCAGCAATACTACCGTCCTATTCTAAAAAATTTTGTTTTTTAATAGACATTTGTTCTTCACAATTTTCAAAAGGGGTCATGGGTCATCTTTGAATTTTTGGAGGCTTTTGCTGTGCATGCAGTTTTTTCTAAAGGTCCCATTATAAAAAAAATGTTTTTTTCTAAAAGATTTTGTTCTTCACAATGTCCAAAATGGCTC
Organism: Phyllomedusa bahiana; assembly: GCA_025379985.1. Classification (NCBI taxonomy): domain Eukaryota; kingdom Metazoa; phylum Chordata; class Amphibia; order Anura; family Hylidae; genus Phyllomedusa; species Phyllomedusa bahiana. Next base: position 46,968 of record JAODAL010030166.1, on the reverse strand, counting down.
GGGGATTTTTTGAATTTTTGGGGGCATTTTGCTGTGACATGCAGCTATATACAGGGCCTATTATAAAAAAAAGTTGTTTTCTAAAAGACATTTGTTTTTACAATTTCAAGAGTGGCCAAGGGGATGGGGCTGTCAGAAACAGAATATAGGACATGTTAAGGACATATATTCAAAATGACTTGTTTTTGCAAGATCTTTAACATAGCTACAATCCCTGTATGAGGCAACCCCTTTTAAAAATAAATTAAAAAAAAAGAGAAACAAAGACATGGGGGGATTCCCTCCTATTTTAAAAATGTGTTTTTTAGAAATTAACTACTAAAAAACTTGATGTACAAAATAGCTGTTAAAAAAATTCCTTAATGACAAGGGAGGTAAGGAAAACTTTACCCGATGTAGGTTATTCAAAGGGCATGGAGTATGGAGCACGACAGAGAACAAATTACAGAGACCATTTCCCCCAGCACATTGAGTAAAATTTTAGAAAAAGAAAGCCCAAGAAAAAGGGACCGGGTGGAAAGGAGCGTTACCACCGTATTTCCAAGTGAAGCTAATTTGGGCCGCACTAACGGAGGGGAAAGACTACCCCCGGTCTTGACTGTGTACTGAGGAAAGGCTGGAGTTCTCCACTTCCCCTTCACACGCTTCGCACGACATTTTCGTTTTCTGCGTCATCAGGGCTTTTTTTTCCTGCGTGTTTAAAAGTCGGCGCCACTGGGCTCTCACCGACCCATGTAACCCGGCCCCGGGGCTGTGTGGAAGGAAGGTAAGGCAATGTCCCGTTCAACTAAAAATGGTGGTTGAAAAGTCCTTTTTTTGGCACTTTTAATCTGGGGGTCAACAGGTTTAAAGGTCATACGGGTCCAGGACAGCTATAGTCAATGTCCGTTCAAAATAAAATGGGGGTTGAAAGACTCTTTTTCCCGGGACTTTTTATCTGGGGGTCAGACAGGTTTTAAAGGTCATACGCGGTCCGGAAGGTTTGTCAATGTTCGTTAACTAAAATGGTGGTTGAAAGACTCCTTTTTTCCGGGCCTTTTAATCTGGGATCAGACAGGTTTAATGTCATACTCGGCCAGGACAGTTCTAGTCAATTCCAGTGGAAAGTAAAAGGGGGGTTGAAAAATCCCTTTTTCCGGCACTTTTTTAAATTGGGGGTCAGACAGGGTTTTAATGGTCATATGCGGCCAGGAATTCTAGTCAATGTCCAGTTTAACTAAAAAAGGGGGGTTGAAAGACTCCTTTTTTCCCGGGACTTTTTTAAACTTGGGCAGACAGGTTTAAGGGTCATGCTGCGGTCCCGGACAGGGTTTGTCAAAGTCCAGTTCAACTAAAATGGTGGTTCAAAAACTATTTCTTTCCGGACTTTTTAATCTGTGGGCCCGGCAGGTTTTTGGGGCAGCTGCGTTCCAGGACAGGGGTATTCAATGTCCAGTTAAGTAAAATGATGGTTTTTAAATAATCTGCCTTCTGGGACTTTTTTTTAAATTTGGGGTGATGCAGGTTTAAGGGTCATGCTGTGGGGACAAGACAGGGATAGTGAATGGGTGTGCTTTTTTTTTGTGGCTTTTTAGCCTAAGTGTTGGGCCCCAAGATTTTAGCAGGTATCCTTTAACTTTTTAGTTGTTAATTCCGCTTCTCCAGCCCGTTTGGGTGTTTTAAAAATGAAGGTGTTTTTTGCTCTCCAAAGACTTTAATGGTATCGGAGATGACACTATCGACTATCGAAAAAACCTTATCGAGGGGGCCCCATATCGACTTCTCCCCATGTGAAGCCCCAAAGTAATCATCAACAAATGATTGTGATGACGATTTTGGGCAACATCATTATCGATTTATAGTCGATATCGGCAATTTCATGCGTAGTCATTTTCGCCCAATGACCTTTTAAAGTTATGGGGGGGGACAAAACCTTTATTTTTTAAAATAAACAGGGGAGGAGAAGCTGTAATTAACATTCACAACAGTAAACTGGATACGTGCTACATCTTAGGCAAGACAGTTAGGCTATAAAAGTCACAGACTTCATATGCTGAAATAATTCATTATGTTCAACGGCTAACCGAAAACATGGGGACGGTGTAGCCACAGCAGGTACAGCAGTAGCAGCTGCAAAGGGGCCCCTTTCACACAAAACAAGACACCGGTATTGGAAATAGCACATGGGACCTGTCAGAAGACCCCTATCACTGTTTGCACCAGGGACCAACATCTCGTCACATGTGTGGTGGCAGCAGGAACTTCCCAATGGGGAACGTGGAGGTTCAGCTTGCAGGGTCTTAGGGGGTCCAGTTGGTCAACAAGCCCTGTCTCAAATTCCTGCATTCTACTGTCAATTTGTGTGGGTGGAAGGAAATTGCTCACTTTTGATTTGGATCGTGGATCAAGAAGGGTGGACATCCAGTAACCGCTGTTCATTCTGATGTCCTTGAAGCGTGGGAAATACTCTTTTTTCAATAAGACCTTTACTATTGGTTTCTTTTACAGCGGTATGACCCCAAAACCAGCAAAAATTTCCTTGATGGACCCTCAGAATAAAAAGTGCCAGAAGAAACAAGTATTTGAACCACAATTTTAGTAAACAGGACATTTACTATCCCTACCTTTTTCAGCAGCATGCCGCAAAACCTGCACAGATGCCCTTATGGACACTCAGAACAAAAAGTGCTGGAAGAAACAAGTATTTGAACCACTATTTTAGTGAAATGGGGCATTACTATCCCTGCCCTTTTAAAGCACCCTGCCCCCAAAAACCAAAATGGACCCTGGTTTAAAAAAAGTGCCAAAAGAAATTTTTTTAAACTATATTTTATTGAAGTGGACATTGACTACCCCATGTCCTGTCCCGCATGACCCCCAAACCTGCATGACCCACAATCAAAAAGTCGGGAAGAAAGTAATCTGAACCACCATTTTAGTTAAACTTGTGACGCTCTTCATTATGAGATTCACAGGAACCGACTCAGCGATGACGGGCCCGGGGTCCTGCAACTGATGATGTGCGACTTGCATGTTGCTGCAGCATTGGAAGGAGAACTTTCTTCGTACCTCTACCCCATGCCCACCCCTTCTTTGCTCGTTACCACCTAAGTTTCTCCAAATTCAAAAAAGAAAAAAATTTTAAAAGGTAGGGAAGAGTTTTTCTCATCTCTTATTGATAAAACGTACTGAAAAAGACGGAAATCACAGATATTCTTATATCCCTCTAATTTCCAATGTCCAACTAGGATTAGAAACAGAATTGTTTCTATCAAATATCTGTAAAATGGGTCTGGTGGAAAACCGTAACACCAAATCAACAATGTTTTTCCCTTTCCGTCCCTGAGATTTACAACTGACCAGTAGGATAAAAATTGAAATTTTTTAAAACAAACTATCGTACAATGCACTATTTGCGCCAAACGAGACTCACTGATAAAATAAACTATTAAAAATTTAATGGATTAGATATTGGGTTTTGCACCACTGACTACAGACACCATTACTAAAAAATATTTGTAACCCAATTTGCGTAAAAAGGGGGGCTAGGGCAAAAAAACTGACAACACAGAGACAAAAAACAAATTTTAAAAAAGTTTATGAATAGATATGGGGTTTACAAAGCTGGCAGAGCTAAATTCTTTAAAATATCTGTAACCCAATTTGTGTACAAGTGCACATTTTGCCCCAAAACGAGAGCACTCACTGAGGGAAAATAAACTTTTAAAATTTTTAAATGGATTACTAGGCGGTTTTCCCCCACTAAACAGGGGCAGTTCTATAAAATATCGTAACCCAAATTTACGTACAAGGGGCTTTTGGCAAAAATCGGTAGACACAGACCCCAAAAAAATTCAAAAAAAAAAGGGAAAATTTTCCCCCCTCGTGGGAGGTTGCGGCCACAAAGGTTAAAAAAAAAATTTCTATTTCCATGTGAGTTTAGGACGAAGCTTGGTTGCACAATACACCCCCTCCTTTCCGACCCCCCCCCCCTTGGCGCACACGCACTAATTCTTTACAAATTCTCTCTAATTTAACAGAACTTAAATTCTTAACTAACTATACCTAAAACTTTAAAACTACAAGGATAGTTTTCTGTATAAAGAAACCGTCTCTGAGCCTGTGCAATAACGTTGGGCAAGGGAATGAAGGTTTTCTCTGTGGGGAGATCAGTGAGAAATGAGGCTGAACAGGGAAATGGAGTCGATACAAAAACGAGGTCTGTGCTTTTTGCAGCCAACCGTCTCTATGTCCTTTTCTATTGGATGGCCGCCCAAAAAAACGGAAACTCTGAAAAAGGCCGATTGGTAAACATATAACATTTTGTTACGATATTTAAGTAAACTATCGCATTATTCGAAAAAATATAAACATAAAAACCGGCCGATTTCAACTTTTGTCGATAGTATCTCTCATCCCTAATAATGATATAATAAATCATATTTTATATTCAGACCCTGCGGCTGTCTAGTGGCAAGTTTGAAAATCCATTTGGCTTCATGATTCAATAATTTCCTTCTCAAATTACCATCCCTACTTGTTAGAAACATTATTTCAATACCCATGCAATGAAAGGAAGCGGTATTACCCCCATGGACCTCAATGAAATGTTTGGAAACCGCTGACATAGTGCCCCCACTGATTTCCTAGTGTCTGACAAATGACGTCTTATTCTGATTTTTAGAGCTGTAGACGTGCGCCTCAAAGGACGAGACCATACCATGAAAATTTTAAATAAATAACAATTTTTGTATTGAGTTAAAATTGTTGTATTTTGTAACTTTTATTAGTAACAAAAGAGACAAAAGTGTTTTTAACGTCCATGTAGCTGCATGTCAGGCAAAGTGTATGTAAACATCGAAAAATTAAACCTTTTAAAACCCCAATTTGGCCCCCAGGCGAACTAAAAAAAACCTCGGGGGAAATAATCGATCCTATGTTAGAAGTTTTTTTTGGGGACAAATCTAATTCTATCTTTTAAGATGTTGCCTAAGTTTATGACAAAAAACATAGGCAGAGTTTTTTGTTATTGGGAAAAAATCTTTTTTTAATTTTGGGGAATAAGGGTGGTAAAATAACACCCCTTGAAGGTTTTTCAACTCTGCTTATTTTTCTGTGTAACTAAATCTTCACATGATATTATTTTATCCACCTTAATAGCCCATTGCAAGATGTTATCTGAATATCCACGTTGTTTCAATCTATAAAGCACCTTATTTTGTTGTAACAAAAATTCCGCTGAATTTTTGTTACAACAAAATAAGGTGGACAGTAAATTTAATTGTAGCAGCCAGTGTCAGGCAGCAGCTGTGAAGGCAAATAGGATCATGGTGTATATTAAAAGACGCATAGATGCACACAATGAGAACATCATTCTTCCATTATACAAGTCACTGGTGGTCAGACCACACATGGAATATTGTATACAATTTTGGGCACCAAGGCACAAGAAAGACATTGTAGAGATTGAACAGGTGCAAAGGCAGCAACAAAAATAATAAAAGGACTTTGTGGACTCCAATACTGTCATGGTCCGTGCCAAGGTCTCTGTTCTGGACTATGAACATGACCGTGATCCTGTCCTCATGCTGCAGCCTCTGCTGTGAACCGTGGATGTACCTGTGTTCCTATCTCAGATGTGGTTCCTGTTGCGGTGCCGCTGTCACCATGAACGCTCCTGTCGCCGCTGCTTACCCATTTGCAGTTGCTATGCGGCTTTTCCCATGCTGGTCATGCTGTGCCTCCATCTTGGCTGCTGCCCTGATTTCTTGTCTCTCTATAGAGGGCGGCGGCCACATCATGCACTCATTTATTCCCACAGTGTGCAGCAGAGTTGGGGTCCCTCTACCAATCACCTTCCCCCTGTGTGGTTATAAGCCTGCTCCTCCCCACACTCCCTGCCTGATCCTTGTTGTCTTATGTTGTGTTATGGTGGCGTCTTGTCTCCAGTTTGTTAGTAGTCTGGTGTGTGCTGTCTTGTTGGTTAGTCTCCATGCTGGTTTCGATGTGTCTATCTTTATCTTTGTCCATGAGCTTCCTTGCCATGTTCTGTGCCTGTGTTCTTGCCATGTTTATACCTTAGTTCGGGCATCCTCAAACTGCGGCCCTCCAGCTGTTGGGAAACTACAACTCTCATCATAACCACTGTTATAGAGTATGTAAATGCATGATGGGAGTTGAAGTTTACCAACAGCTGGAGGGGAGCAGTTTGAGGATGCCTGCCTTAGTTCCTAGCTTTAGTCTCTGGTCATGTTCTTGGTGTTGTTTCCAGTCAATCTATGTTTTGTACCTTGGCTTCTGTTTAACCAGTTTAGCATCTGTTTAGTCCTGTCTTTGTCTGTTCTGTACCTGCACATATCTACACCTACATTGCTATATCTTTGTCCCTAATCCTGGTGGTGTCTAGCATTGGCACTTCTGGCCTGTCTGGTCAGCTGCCACTGCTGGGTACTGCTCTGAGGTAGCACACAGTGGCTGTCGGGTAAGCCATCCTTACCATCTAAGGCTCTGTGAGGATGCCCGACGGCCACTTAGTTACGCTCCCTTGGAGCAAGCCCGGCAGTGGTCCAGTGGATCCACTTCCAGCTTTACCCACTCACCCGTTACAGTAGGATCAGGCCATGGACTCTGCTGACATTTTACCCTCTGTTTTCTTGGTCTATGTGAAGGTCTTGTTTGTCACAGTTCCTTTTTTGTGTGGAAGTGTTTTTTCTTTTCCCTTTTGCAGGTCTTTTTATTGGTTTGGAGCATCTTTCTGAGTCCCCGTGGCTTACGGTCCCGCCCTGAGCCTTCTGAATCCCCGTGGCTTACGGTCCCGCCCTGAGCCTTTTGAGTCCCCGTGGCTTACGGTCCCGCCCTGAGCCTTCTGAGTCCCCGTGGCTTACGGTCCCCTGAGCTCTGATCCCCGTGCTTACGTCCGCCCTGAGCCTTCTGAGTCCCCGTGGCTTACGGTCCCACCCTGAGCCTTCTGAGTCCCCGTGGCTTTCGGTCCCGCCCTGAGCCTTCTGAGTCCCCGTGGCTTACGGTCCCGCCCTGAGCCTTCTGAGTCCCCGTGGCTTACGGTCCCACCCTGAGCCTTCTGAGTCCCCGTGGCTTACGGTCCCGCCCTGAGCCTTCTGAATCCCCGTGGCTTACGGTCCCGCCCTGAGCCTTATGAGTCCCCGTGGCTTGTACCTGTGCTCCTATCACAGATCTGGTTCCTGTTGTGGTGCCGCTGTCACCGTGAACACTCCTGTCGCCGCTGCTTCCCACCTGCGGTTGCTGTGCGGCTTTTCCTATGCTGGCCATGCTGCTCCTCCATCTTGGCTGCTGCCCTGATTCCTTGTCTCTCTATAGAGGGCGGCGGCCACGTCATGCACTCATTTATTCCCACAGTGTGCAGCAGAGTTTGGCTTCCTTTACTAATCCCCTTCCACCTGTGTGGTTATAAGCCTGCTCCTCCCCACACTCCCTGCCTGATCCTTGTTGTGTTATGTTCTCATGTTGTGTTATGGTGGTGTCTTGTCTTATGTTTGTTACTAGTCTGGTGTGTGCTGTCATGTTGGTTAGTCTCCATGCTGGTTTCCATGTGTCTGTCTGTATCTTTGTCCATGAGCTTCTGTGCCTGTGTTCTTGCCATGTTTATGCCTTAGTTCCTAGCCAGTGTTCTAGCTTTAGTCTCTACTTATGTTCTTGGTGTTGTTTCCAGTGAGTCTATGTTTTGTACCTTGCCTTCCGTTTAACCTTCCGGTTTGGCATCCGTTTAGTCCTGTCTTTGTCTGTTCTATACCTGCACATATCTACTCCTAGTCTGCTGTATCCTTATCCCTAATCCTGTTGGTGCCTAGCATTGGCACTTCTGGCCTGTCTGGTCAGCTGCCACTGCTGGAGATTGTTCTGAGATCGCACCTCGCGGCTGTCGAGAAAGCCATTCTTACCATCTAAAGCTCTGTGAAGATGCCGCTTAGTTACGCTCCCTTGGAGCAAGCCCGGCAGTGGTCCAGTGGATCCACTACCCGCTTTACCTGCTCACCCGTTACAAATACCCAGAAAGATTAGCAAGGTTATTTAGTTTAGAGAAAGTACAGCTTCAGGGGGACATAATAAATATGTTTAAATATATTAAAGGTCAATATAGAGATCTCTCCCAAGATCTATTAAAACCCAGGATTGCATCCAGAACAAGGGGACATCCTCTACATCTAGGAGAAAGAAAGTTTCTACTTAAAAACAGAAAGGGATTCTTTACTGTAAGGGCAGTGAGACTGTGGAATTTGTCATGGTGAATTTACTAACAAAATTCAAAAAGGGTCTGGATGTATTTCTAGAGTGTAATAATATAACAAGTTATAGTGACTAGGATTCTGGAGAAGGGTCATTGATCCAGGGATTTATTCTGATTGTCAGATTGGAGGCAGGAAGGAATTTTTTTCCCTAAAATAAAGGCAATTGGCTTGAACCTCATGGGGTTTTTTGCCTTCCTCTGTATCAGTACTATAGCACAATAGGCTGAACTAGATAGATATCTGTCTTTTTACGGCCTTATAAGCTATGTAACTATGCAATTATTTGGAAATCTCTATAGCCACATTTTATTCATAGGACACACCTTAGATGTTGAAAGTCAGACATTTTTCATTTTATTCAACTAATTCATTTAAAAACATCTAAAAAAAAGATGAGACAGGGCAATGTCTTCCAATGAGTAACTTCGCCTCTTCCCTACAGACAACCGTCTGTAAACATCTGGGAAGTGAGGAGAACAACTGCTGGAGTTTCAGAAGAGGAATGTTGTCCTATTCATGTGTGATGTAGGATTCTAGCTGTTCAACAGTGCTGCATCTTCTTTGCCATATTTTCTTTTTCTTATGTTTTCTATTGGTGAAAGCTCTGGAATACAGGCAGGTGAGTTCAGCACCTGAACTCTTTTTCTGTGAAGCTAGATACTGTATGTACTTCAGCATTATCTTGTTGCCATATACAAGGCCTTCCCTGAAAGAAACGTTTTCTATATCGGAGAATATGTTGGGTTATTTTTAAATTATTTCACAATATTTAGAAGCAGTTTTTCACAGATAGGTGAACCTCAGATCATCCTTGCTTCTGCGAGACCCTCCAGCTGTTTTTCATTGCCAGTACCATTTACTTTTCTAGCCTTTTGTTAATCCTGTCACAATTTTTTCAGAAGTGTTGCTGCCATCAATTTTAAAATGTGTTATTTATTTTTTCTAATATTTTTTCTAATAAAATGGAAAAATATCTAACTTTCAGCTTCAGGTGTGTGTTGTATTTCCTGTTGTGAATAAAATATGGCAAAGTGAGATTTCAAAATCTTTGCATTATTTTGTTTCTCTTTTTTGTCAACTGTGTTTGAGAAGCAATTTAAAAGAGTACAAGGTACAGAAAATGAAATAAAGACATCAATTAACAAGTCAAGTCACAGAAAAAAAGTCAAATGCAATGGTTACACAATTCTTGCAATACTATATAAAGTCAAAGCGCAAAAAAAATTGTTGTAGCATAGATTATCAAGAATTGGGGGTAACAAATTGATACCCCGCCGGGGGGACCAAGAACATGTCCAAAACCCCTGTAGTTGATCACAAAGGAAAGGTGGGCCCACAACCAGGTAAAAGCAGGATAAAAAAGAAAAAAGTAAAAAAAAACCTTAAAGGGGTTTTGGGGCCCAATTAATTGTTGAGGGGGATCCTAAAAAATGGAATTTAAACTTTTCTAAATATATGTGATTAAAAAAAAGTGAAACCTGTGAGAGCTACAGATTGCTCAATCCCCCTAGTTACCTGAAAGCTTGCATTAAAACCCCCAGGCGGGGGAAGTGGATCGGCCCTTTGCGTGAAACATTCTTTTCTGATGCAGGGAAAAATGGCTTCAAGGGGGGGGGAAAATGGAGTATATCCCTGTTTTTGGGCTGTATAGAGTTTTCCAATTTTTTTGTAAACTTATTTTTTAGTTAATTTTTGAGACGGCCCCCTTATTCCTCCCCCGTCACCCCCTCCCCCTCCCCTGCGCCTCATGACTCGCTGATTTTTTATATTCCTCCCGTTGGGGTAAGGAGGTAGTAAACCATGTTTGGCAAACCCCCTTTTTAAAAGGGACAAACATAAGAATCACAAGGTGGGGAGGGAGATTAATCACTGTTTTCAGTGCAGAAGGAGGCTCCCAAGCATACCATACTTTTTCAAAAAGAAACCAACTGTTCCAAAGGGAGTTTTGTAGACTGTTTTTTATCCAAACTTAACTTGATCCTAGCATAAGTTCTGTATCCAAAAAGCGGGTTTCAGCACTTAGCAGCTTTGAGAACAAATACAAGTAGTTTAGATGCAACAGTAGGCAAGCCACTTCTAGATACATTTAAGATGTACATAATACAATCCAGAGGAAAGCCTATGATTAATGAGTTCATGGATTATTTCACTAACTTGAATCCAGAAGGAGACAATCACTGGACAATCCCAATACATTTTTATATCAAACATGGGGAGCTGCAGTCCCAGAAATTGGGTTTTTAAAAGTTGGTTGGAATCCTTTAGAGCAGTCTGGGTATGAACCCCGACAAGAATTTAGTTGGTTTCCCTATCACTATGATAAGGGAAATTTTAAACCCCTAAGGCACAAAATGCACTGCCACGTGTGGTATGGCAATGTTCTGCCTAGATAAGATTCCAATTTGTGCATTTATATGTGACTATATTCATCTTCAAGGACGGCTCATTCATTTTACTTATATTTCCAAAATTTAAAATTTAACAGCTTCCGAAGGGGGGAAAGAAACCCATAGGTTATGTATAGATGTTTAACCTGAAATAAAAAATTTTTTAAACTTGGAGGATACCATTTCTTTGCAAGATCCTTAAAGGGTATGAGTTTCCTAGTCTGAAACTGGGTAATATCAGCAGATGTAAACAAACAATGGCAAACCCGGGGGTTTTCGCGAAAAAAACAGGGGAGTAATCGTACAGGGGGGTAAAAAGGAAGGGGGGAAATCGGAGACCCCATAGGGACATGGGTTTTTGCATCCCTAACTCCAGATGCGTTATTTGAAAGCAAAAAAAACCGGGTAGAGCCACGTTGATTATCAAAGAAATAAACCCGGAAAGGGACAGGGACGGTGGATTTTGTTATGTGGGGAGAAAGCATTCGGGGTCAAAAACTTCTTAATGTAACATTTTGGTAACTTGAAAGGTAAAAAATTTGGCATATTTGCCCAAAGATTGGTCACCCCAAATAGTAATTTAAAAATATTAAAGGCCCCACCCAAACTCCTCCCATCTTGCTCAGTATCCAGTTCTCCAAGCAGGACCGATATATGCAATGTTCTCAAAAATTAAAGAATGTCTTAAAAGACTTTTAAATTTAGGTTTATTACCCAAAAAAAGGATGATTGCTGTTTGCTACATTTGGTGAGCAGGGTAAGTATTTCCTGAAAAAGAGGGGGAAAATTAGCAGTGAGCGTAGAGAAAGGGGGGGTGTGATGTGGAATTTAAAGGTATTAAGGTAAGAGATGCACCATTTAAAGGGATAATTGAATTGGAGAGAAACTAAAGTAGAACTAGTAAGTGGAACAGCTTCAGTCTTGGAAATGTTAATCTTATAGGATGGAGGTGAAGAAATTGGATAAGGTCAAAAGGACATCAGATGCAAAAAGTGAAAGTTTAAATTCTTCATCTTGGACTTGAATGCTATTAATGTCAGGGTGGGACCTGATTTTAGCCACCAAAGTTTTGATGCAGAGAGCAAAAAGAAGGGAGGAGAGGGGACAACCCTGACATGTAATATTACTAATAGAGGATTTGAAAAAAATTGCATATCGAATTCGTAAATATGCAGGCAGAGAAAGGTAATGGTGTCCAACAGTCATAAAGGGAAGTTCTGGGAAAAACGGGTTTTGAGAGTCTCAAAAAAAAAGGGCCACAAAACCAGTCAAAGGGCCTTTCTTAGTCTAAAAAAAGGGAAAAAAGGGCCCCTTGTAAAAGGAATTTTTAAATAGGTGTAACAAAAAAAAAAAAAATTTTGAACTATTTTTTTGTATAAAATATGGAAATTTCTCAGGAATAGGGGTTTATTTTGGGAAAAACCTTTAAACTGTCTCACCAATTTCCCTTTTAATTCCAACGGGGGAATTAAGACTACGTCCTCGTTGGCATGATGGAAGGTAGTAGCTGGGAAAATTATTTAAAAAGAGTAGGTTATGGGCCCTTAAACTGAATGCAGGGGATTAGTATACTTTAGAAAAGAAGTCTTCGAAGTCTCATTCTTTTTGGATCATGCCATAAAGTGCCATCATTGCCTCACTTAATTCAAGCAATTGTCTTTGCTATGTGTTCCCTAAGTTGTATAACAAGTATATTATGGCTTTTGTTGCCAAATTTACAGTAGCTTTTCTTGGAGTAGAGAAGTAACTTCTCAACCCTCTTTATAGCCAGAATTTTAGTCAAGTAGCTGCTAGGTGCCTAATAGTGCCAATACACAATCTAGACAGCATTTTGCTTTGATCCCTAGGCTATAAGAATCCCCAAAAAGACCGTCTTGGAGGTCTCCCAAAGGACTGAGGGGGAAACCAAAATTAGTTGCAAAATAGGAATTCAAAAAGCTTTTCAACTCATCCTTATGTGCAGCGTTCAGGCACCAATGCGTGAAGTAAACAGAACAACTGAGAACTCCAAAGAAAGGTCACAGGAGCATGGTCTGACTACATAATGTGTTCCATGTTGAGCTCTGGTAGAAGGCCTAAGACAATGTTTACAAGGCAATAATCAATAGATGTATGTGTTTTGTGAGGTGGAATCGAAGCTATATGATTGATCGGTCGAATGAGCGATCCCCCAAAGATCAAACAAACCATATCTGCAGATCAACTGTTGAAATCTTGCTAAGAGTTTCAACTATGTTAAGTTAGGGGTCTTGCCAAGAACAGAGTGTCTTTGAATGACCTTCTAGCAAGATTAGGTTGCCTTCTAACAGTGGGGCATCAGGAGTTAATATGGCCAGTTTTGTCAGGATTTTGGACAAACAATTATGTATTATTTAACTCACATTTTTATGTTAAACACATTTTTTAGGAATTTTTGGTTCTTTTGTTTTACATTTTTCATATCACTTTCAATATTTTTTACAAATTTGTAAGTCCTGTGGATTTCACTTTGGCCACTAAGCCTAATAATAGTCTGACACTTCCTGTTCTGTAGATACATTTTTCAGTAGTCTGCTCTTTATCAGCATAAGCAGGGTCAAACTGAAAGGAAACACTAATGTCTATAGATAACACAGGATCCACCAGTCACAATAGAAGATGGTCACAGCTCACCCTTTCACCTCCCGGCACACTGACTTCGTCCAAGATCACAGAGCATGCCTAGAAAACGTCTATAGAAGTCAATGGGATGGAGTCAGTCTTAAGGCTCCTGTGTGCATGAAGCTTCTAAATGCTGTTAAAGCAGTGCAGGCAAGAATGCTGCCACCACAATCATATATAGATGGCTGAATAGAGAAATCTACAATCAGAAAATAAAAACAGTGAAGAATAAAAGAATATGGATCAGGGTCTTGATTCATTAAGTAAAAAAAAAAAAAGAAATTGGCAACAGATTCCCTAGTGTTCCATCATGCTGCCTGGGTGTGGCCCATTTGGCACACTCAGTCTTCCATTGTTAAAGGGCCAGAACTTTATTACTGAAGAAGAGATGAACTTCTTTCTTTTTTCTTTTACTTCACGAGGTTTCACTACAGGTGAAAAAGGTAACCTGTTTGGTTGTTTATGCTACCCTATTTGACAGCAGAATGAGAGAGGGAGAGAAAGTGAGCTCTGTAATATATAGGATTATATGATTTGGAGCAGGATTTCTTAATAAAAAGCAAAGTCAATCCAGACCAGACTCCTTAAGAGACAATGAAAGTCCTCACTCTCTCTGCTTTTTACTCAGAAATTCAGCATCAAATCATATATACTAGAGCTCAGCTTCCCTTCCTCTATTAAATCCTGCACTCAGATAGACCACCTGACATGTTTTCTTTAAGCTCCTGCAGGGCAAGCCACTGCTTGATGTTAGAATTCAGAACTTCAGTATTAAAAGAGATGGTCTGACTACAAAGATTAGCATTCAACGTGTAGGGAATTTTAGGGAACACTAAGTCAAGACTTTCTCCAAATACATTCCTCTTTTAATATTACCTTAGTCAGGAGATAAGAGAGATTGTATCTGCTCTGAATGCACAAAGGTTTCTCTGTCCTGTTTGAGAACAGTGTGTTATCTCTAACAAAAAAGGAGATTAATTATGATTGTTTACTTTGAGCTCTGTAGCCTTGTGCAGTATAGATTAAATCTCCTGCACTGATGTCACTGCAATTAGAAGAGCTGAAAAGACAGAGCTGATATGCTAATCACTGCTGCAGAATTACTTACAGCCTAATCAGGAAGTATGAATCTTAAAGAGGTTTTGCCACAAAATAAAATTGACGTGGGAAGCTTGCAAATGAAATAACAAACATTTTCACCATTCGTTATTATTAAAATTCTGCACCATTTTTGTTTTAACTGCTCCTTTAGTTATTCATTGTTTACAGCTCATCTCCAGGGGATACAACCTGGGCTGAGAGCTCCTCAGTCCTGGTCGCACATGCTCAGATATCACTTCTCCTCTCATTCAGCTACTGAGTGTTCAAACCCCAGGTGCTGTCACTCTACTCCCGTCCTCTGTGTACCTTAGTAATTAGTCAAACAGTGCAAATAAATAAAAAGAAATCTCAATCAGGTTTGTGCATTCATAAAGACGGAAAAAAACACAGGTTTGGTTCCTGCAGGGATTAGAATGTAGGACCCTTGTGCCTGGAGGCAAAAACTTTACCTCTAAGCTACTCACAATGCTTTATATAAACAGACCTTTCTTATATAAACAGACCACAGAGAGGAAAGGCCTGGTGATGTCATCCTGCTGGGTCACATGATGTGCAATTCAAACAAATCACACACACCCCCTTCTGTGCACACAGAGCTGAAGAGCTGGATGCAGGAGGAATGAAATGAGATCGTGGCAAAACCCCTTTAAGTTGCCTGTGGCTCTGAGAAACAGAATTGTGAGACAATCTCTTTTAATAATAAAAAGTTGACCATAGCAAAAAAATCAATAATAAAAATAATAACAACAAAAAGAACAAAAAACAGAGGAGTCTGTCATGAATTAAAGGTGTGAGCTAGGCTGGGGAGGAAAGCAGGACATACAAAGCTCTAAATAAAGAGGTCAGAAAATTAGTCAATGACACCTGAATGTCTGAGGGACCTCACAAGGGTGAAAGGAGTAGAAAAATGGAAGTCATACAGCATAACAAAATCCTCCATGCTTCTGAAGGAGATGCAGTTTCATGGAGGTCCATGGACACTGATGTAGGTTCAGCTGCCAAAGCATGAGGGGACACCTTGGGTTATGAAATGTTCCTTTGAGAATGGCTCTGGAATGTCAGAGGATTCAAAGGAGAAGCTGGATAGTCTGGGGTGTGTAGCTACTGGAGTTGCTGGCAGTACAAAGCAATGATGATGGGTGAGGAGAGTCCTGCTGCTGTTGTCCCTCACAGTAGAGATAGCACCTCAACACTGTAGGGGTCAATGATAGGGATCGGAGAGCAGAGAAGGATAACTCATAGCTTATGCCCAGCTTTGTATGCAACTAGTGACTGGAGGAAGGCTGAGGCATGTAGCAGCATAGTGGAGGAGAAGGTTCAGTGTCCAGGCATGACCCACATTCTTATTTTCTCTATGTTTTACACAACGTCCCGACTTTTTGTGAATTGGGGTTCTACATATTGTATGGGAATGGCCAGTCATAATATCCCACTGGTCTGACATCCATTGCTTAATGGACAAAGCATAGGTTAACTTGACCATGTTATCATGGCTTTTCATGTTAACTGCTCTTACCTCAAAACAAAAGCCACTGAAAAGCTTGAAAAAGTTGAGAAAACATTCTGTGAGATAAAATTCTCTACCAATTGCTCCTGTTTTATGCTAAGAAATGTATTCTACTAAATTGGAAGTCTCCTAAGAAACCCTTAATGACCCATTAACTGATCAACTTAGATTTGTGTGTCTTCTGATGTGATTTTTTACACTCCTATATTGATTTGGGCCCCTTCTGATTTGTGCTGTATGCAGTTACAATGATAATCCTATATGCCAGGGGTTAATTACTGAGCAGCTTGAAACAAGAAGTGGTCATCTAGGTGACAGGTTGATATAGGTGACAGAGTTTATATAATAACCCGTAACTGAGTTTTTAGTCAGTTTAGTGTTCCAGTTCTTCAGTTCAATTTAATGTTCAGCTTTAGCTTAAACCAAGCAAGTGGTGCAACCCTGGTTCCATGCCAGCTAAGGAACAAGAGAACAACTCATCTATTCCTCATCGCAGAGACTAAGGCTGTCTATACAGCCCAGGATTTTGGTTGGTTTTTGTTCCCTGTGCTGTGACTAAGGGCTGAATTAAGCCCGAAACGCGTCAGCTGACCACCCCTCTGATTCTTTAGTGTTTGCACACGGTTATTTTGTGTCGCTTGTTTGTGGCTGTTTTACGGATTTCTACAATAAATTTTTGATATTTTATCTACAACTTTTGCTGGTGCTCATCCATCATTTCTATTGGACTTCATGCATGCAGCGTGTCATGAGCACGGAGTGAAGCACAGCATCAATACAAGTCTATGTGATTTATCATAACAAGGTGAGCTGCCTATCTCCTCTATTTTCTCACTGTGTAATCTATAAAGCACAGATTTTTTACTTAGGTTTTCCTAAAATGAAAACCATTTGGTGGAAATATAGAACACGTTGTATATTCCGCTGAACCGACATCAGATTCCCATGCAGCCCTAATGTATTGGGCAACTGGGAATCTGAAATCTGACCGCCGGTTCTTGTAATTTGAAAATGTTGTCGGATTTTGGGCGGCATTTTAAAATTGCTATGGGGGTCTAGCCTAAGAAGAAAGGAAGAAGGGATCCAAAGAAGGAGACTTCAGAGCTTTGAAGCCCCACCCTTCTTTCCAGCAGTGCCGGGACTGTCCTGCAGGCAACCGGCGGCAGAAGACCTGTGAGTACAGGTCCTTGAGGAGGGTGGGTTAGAGTAAGAGGAGGGGAAAAAGTAGGGTATAGGGGGTTTAGAGTGGGGGAGGAGGATTAAAGTGGAATAGGTGGGTTTAGAGTGAGAGAGGAGGGGTTAGAGTGAGGGAGCAAGGCTAAAATGGAGAATAAGGGTTTAGAGTGAGAGAGGAGGTTAGAGTGGGGGAGTGGAATTTAGAGTGAAGGGGGCTAACATGTAAGAGTGGGGAGGGGGGCTAGACTGTGAGAAAGGGTGGTTAGAGGTGGGTTACAGTGGGGCAGATGGGATTAAAGTGGGAGAGGAGGCAGTAGAGTGGGAGAGGGAGGTTAGAGTGTGTGAGAGGGGATTAGAGTGAGTGAGGGAGTTAGGGTGGGGGAGATGGGATTAGAGTGAGAGAGGGGCATTCGACTAGGGGTGAGGGGATTAGAGTGAGAGAGGGGGCTAAAGTGGGGGAAGAGTTTAGTGTGAGAGGGGGTTAGATTGTGAGAGCGGCGGGGTCACCGTAGGGTGGGGAAGGTTATTTTTTAGAGTGGAAGGTGAGAGAGGGGAGTTTAGAGTGGTAGGTGAAAGGGCAGAGTGGGGTTGGGACAGTAGAGAGTAAAGGGTAAAGATAGTGGTGAATAATGGGCACACAGTTTTTCTTTCTTAGAAAATCTGGGTGATGCCCATCTCCCATAACTGTAACCCAGCTTTTCTAAGATAGGAAAACTGTGTGCCACCACTAGGGGATGGGACATCACCCAACTTTCCTGGACCCTGGATGGACTATTGTGCACCCAGAGAAGCTGGTTGATGCCCCAACAGCCACAAATGGCATCCAGTTTTCCTTATGATAGGAAGACTAGATGCCATGAGTGGGGAATTAGGGAAACACCCAGCTTTTGTGCATGCGGGATAGAATATCCGAGTATCCAGGAAAGCTGGGTGATAATCATCGTTTACCGCTTATGTATGTGTATTTGTGTAATGTTTGTTTATTTACAGGTTCCCACTCCGACTACTTCGGATTCAGTGGACAACGTCGGATCAACCTTGGGTGTATTTTTTTTAAATAAAATAGTTACAGAGGGTTGTTGTCGGAGAGTGTTTATTTGAATAAAAGGTTTTTTGTGCATTTTGTGTGGTTTTTTTACATATAATTCTGGTGAAAGTAATAGAGGCATCTGAAAGACGCCTCTCTGTTACTATCGCTTGGACTTGGTGTCAGTTAGCGCTTGTTTTTGTCACCCTGAAGCTTATACTAACCTCGTGTCACTATTACCCCAGTCCCAATGCACCAGGGGTAGAGGGAAGAGCTGGGTTACCATCAGAACTGGGCTCTAATGTGACGGTCCGCTTCTGGGGTGACTGCGGGCTGGGAAGGGACCAGTATCCATGGACCTTTCCATTCTAATAGTATCAGGCTGGTGCTGTCTGTTTTACCTTTGCTGGTTATGAAAAATTTGGGGGGACTCCACATGTTTTTTTCCCGAAAATGTATTTATTTATTGAGAATCTAAACACTGTAATGATTTCCGGAGTTACCCCTTTTAGGATTCTCAATACAATAAATAAATTATTTAAAAAAAATAAATAAATCAACGTGTTGTCTTCCCCATTTTCCATACCCAGCCAAGGTAAACCCCTGGTGCATTGGGTACTGGGGTAATAGTGAAATGGGGTTAGTGTAGGTCTTGGGGTGACAAAAACCATAGCTGGCTGATACCAAGCCTAAGCGAGCACTGGAATTGAATGGTAAAAAAACCCACAAATTATACAAAAAAACCTTTTATTTAAATAAACGCTCCCCAAAAATAGCCCTCTTTCACCATTTTGTTAAAGAAATCGATCCGATCGTCCAAAGAGAAGACCTGTATAAAAATAAAAACATAAAAAAGTGACAGTACTAAACTGCTTTTTCCTGCATCCCCTGAAGGTCATGGCTGTGGCTGGTTGTCTGGGGGTGCAGGGTACAGAGTTCAACATGCACCACATGATTCGGAGGGGTACAGACCACTGTCACAGCACAATCTCCAGGTTCCTCTGCCACCCATCAGATTGTAAGCTGTGCTCTGTACTCATTTCTCCCATCCCTTGCCCACCACTGTGTTATGCATCCTAGCGCCAACACAAAATTACAACCCACACCAATCATCCCCCACCACCTCCACCTATCATCCCATAACCTCCCAATCTATTACCCCATAATCCTCTATCCTCCACCTATCACACCATAACCTTTCCACATGCATCTATCACCCCATAACCTCCCCATCTATCATCCCAAGTGGAGTTTATACAGAAGTGGCCGCAGGTAGGGAAGTGCTAAATTTTGCAGGGACAAGTTGTGGCAGGGAGAAATCATCATGGCGGTCTGGACAGGATGGAAAAGAAAGAGAAAAAGTCCTGTCAGGATACGTTCATCTGGGCACCCTCCACCCGTTTAATGCAACGACCTGCGAGGGTTAATAAGTCTGGCCTCGGACCACACCCCGGGAGAGGTGCTGCTCCTGAGCTAGGAGTGACAGCTCTGCAGCCTCTCCCAACTGAGGGTGGGTCTCTCAGGACCAATAGGAGGGCCCGGATGCCGTACTAATCACCTGTGCAGCGCAAGAGACCTCGCAGGGTATCCCTCAGACTGGGAGTCCTCCGGCACCACTTCCCCCTTTTGTTGAACCCTCTATTCAGTTCCCCGAGAGGTTTCTCAGGGGACAGAAAGGCCTTTTTAGTGTTTAAGGAGGGATGCCGTCTGTACTTTCGTCTCTGCCCACTTACCTCAGGTAATGAGGAGCAGCAGGTGGAAATTATTATGTCCCTATTCCAAGGGTCCCCCCAGGAATGAGCTTTCTCACTACCCCCCGACTCGCCCGAATTGTCTTCAATTGACTGTTTTTTCAACTCCTTGGGGCTTCTTTTTGACGATCCTGATAGGGAGGCGGTGGCTGAGATGCAGCTCACCACTTTAAGACAGGGCACGAGGACGGTGGAGGAGTATTGTTCAGAGTTCCGACCTTGGTGTGTTCCGTCGGGGTGGAATGACCCAGCACTTAGGTGCCAGTTCAGACTGGGATTAGCTGACCATGTAAAAGACATGTTGGTAGCTTATCCAACCCCTGGCACGCTTGATGGGGCTATGGCTTTGGCAGTTTGCTTGGATAGATGGTTTAGGGAGAGACGCCAGTAGACGACGTTTATTCTGTTACCCCGCGTTACTCCGCTCCCTCGTTCTGGCACCTCTCCAGGACCCGCTAATGATGAGATACCCCCCGAGGAGCCTATGCAACTGGGAGCCTCGTCTGTGGGCCCAGTCAGTGACCACAGGAGCACACGTCGCATCCCTAAGTGCCCCCAAAAGGAGGACCCAGCGGGAAGACTCCGCCTAGGTGACCTTTCTGCGAGTCACCTAGGCGCTGAACAGGTATTTCCTATGGTGTCAAAAAAACTGTTGCTTCCAGTTAAGGTTTTGTATCTTTCCAGGTCTGGTTCCGGGAGGGCCTTTGTGGATTCGGGATCAGCTTCCAATTTTGTGGACGCATCGTTCGTAAAGCGTCTGGGCCTTCCCTGGAGGCCTCTATCTGATTCCTTGCAGGTTGTGGCGATAGATTCTACCCTGTTGGTCTGAGGCAAGATCCAACATTGCACTCCTGAGCTTGAGATGCTGGTGGGATCTATGCACACTGAGAGGTGTATCCTGTTTATCATGGAGGGCTTACCTGGTGACATAGTGTTAGGGTTGCCCTGGCTTCAGAAGCACAACCCTGTGTTTGACTGGAATTCTGGAGAATTGATTAGGTGGGGTAAGCAATGCATTAATAAATGTCTTCCGATCATCCTGGGTAATGCGGAGATTGAGCAGATTCCTGGCAGAGGTTTTTGCTAAGATCCAATCTGAGAGATTACCCCTTCATAGGTCCTGTGATTATGCCATTGAATTATTGCCTGGGGTGAAATTTCCTAAGGGCAGGATATACAATCTGTCTGGTCCGGAGAGACTTGCCATGAAGCAGTACATTGCAGAGAGTTTACAGAAAGGCCACATCCTGCCTTCTGTGTCGCCTATGGGTGCTGGGTTCTTTTTTGTTAAGAAAAAAGATGGAAGTCTCCATCCTTGCATTGATTACCGGGAACTCAATAAGGTAACGGTTAAGAATCAATACCCCTTACCTTTGATTCCCGACCTCTTCAATCAAATACAGGGAGCAAAGTGGTTCTCCAAACTGGATCTGAGAGGGGCTTATAACCTTATTCGGATCAAGGATGGGGACCAATCGAAGACTGCATTTAATACCCCAGAGGGACATTTTGAATATCTTGTTATACCCTTTGGGTTGTGTAACACTCCCGTGGTCTTCCAGAACCTTGTTAACGATGTTTTCCGAGATCTCATTGGTCATTGTATGGTTGTTTATCTGCATGACATCTTAATTTATTCACAGGATTGATCTGCCCACGTTAGACACGTGCGACAAGTTTTGCAGATCTTAAAGGTAAATCGTTTGATTGTCAAACTTGAGAAATGTGTTTTTTCGGGGTTCAGGAGGTACCTTTCCTGGGATATATTTGGACTCCGAACTCATTCCATATGGACCCTGGGAAGGTTCAAGCTATTCTCGGCCATCCTCCCTGAAAGCCTTATAGTGGTTCTTAGGTTTTGCCAATTATTATAGAAAATGTATTCGTAATTTTTCTGTTCTCTTCCGGCCATTGACTGATATGACTAAGAAGGGGGCTATTATCAGTAACCGGCAACTGGAGGCCTTAGAGACTTTCGAAAAGCTCAAGCAGTGTTTTTTTGCAGCCCCAGTGTTGGTTCAAGCCGATCATACTAAACCCTTTGTCGTTGAGGTACATGCTTCGGAGTTTGGGGCAGTTCTATCTCAGGCTGCCCTGACTAATCTCCGACCGTGTGCCTTTTTTTTTGCGTAAATTCTCCTCTGCCGAGAGGAATTATGTTGTTAGAAACCGGGAATGGTTGGCTATTAAGTGAGCTTTCGAGGAATGGCGCCACTTCCTCAGGGGTGCCCAGCACCAAGTGACGGTCCTAGCCGATCATAAGAACCTTTCCTTTTTAGAGAATGCTAAAAGGTTGAACCCTCGTCAGGCACATTGGGCATTGTTCTTTACTCGCTTTAATTTTGTGGTTACCTACAGGCCTGGTTCTAAGAATGTTAAAGCGGATGAGTTGTCTAGAAGTTTCTGTGCCAGTCACTCGCCTCAGGATCATCCGGTGCCCATTCTACCTAAAGAGACAGTTGTCTCAGTCATCTCCTGACTTAGCCACAGAGATCAAGACACACCAGGATATGAGACCTGTTGATTGTCCTGTTTCTAAGGTCTTTGTCCCCACTCAGTTTCGGTTATGATTATTAAAAGAATTACATGATTCAGTGTTATCTGGACATCCCGGAGTGTCTGGCACAAAGAGACTCATTTCCCGAAATTACTGGTGGCCATCATTGTCCCGTGATGTGGGGGCCTATGTAACAGCCTGCGACACCTGTGCTCGGGCAAAGGTTCCCAGAACTCGCCCTCCTGGTGAACTTTGCCCTCTGCCTATACCGGACCGTCCATGGACTCACATCTCCATGGATTTTATGACCGATCTGCCTACCTCTGAGGGCAAGATGGTTATTTGGGTGGTAGTTAATCGTTTTAGTAAGATGTGCCATTTGATTCCGTTAAAAGCATTACCGTCATCCAAAAAGCTTGCGGAACTTTTCATCAGACATATTGTTAAACTGCATGGACTACCCGAAAATATTGTGTCTGAGAGAGGAGTTCAATTTGTTTCCTGTTTCTGGAGAGCTCTCTGTAAGGCTCTTGGTATCACCCTGTCCTTCTCTTCTGCCTTCCACCATAAGACAGTTAATCAAACTGTTATGCAAAGCCTAGGTGAAATACTTACCTTTGGTGGAATTCACTATTAATAACCAGGATAGTAGCTCATATGGTGTTTCTCCATTTTTCTGCAATTATGGGTTCCATCCTAGGCATGCATCATTGTCCGGTGCTACTTCTGATCGTAGTGGGGTGGATGTCATCATTAACGATCTGTGCACAGTCTGGGCCCAAGTTCAGAAGAACTTGGCAAACGCCCAGAACATCCAGAAGGAAAAGTGTGATAAGAGGAGACTTTGTGCTAGAGGTTTTAATGTTGGGGATAAGGTTTGGCTGTCTACCCGGAATCTTCGTCTAAAGGTCCCCTCTGGTAAGCTCCCGCCGCGCTTTGTGGGACCATATGTAATTCTGGAGGTTTCCGAGTACATAATGTTTTTCACCGGTCACTCCTGAAGAGGTACATTCCATCCGCTATCCCACCTGCTAAACCTCCTCCTCCTGTTAGAGTTAAGGGGGAGTTAGAGTATGAGGTTGCTCAAATTATTGACTCTCGCAGAGTACAAAGGTCGTTGCAATAGCTTGTGCATTGGAAGGGTTACGGTCTGGAGGAGAGGTCGTGGGGTCCTGCTAAGTCCATTCATGCAGAATCCCTCATCAAGGAATTCCATGACGATCACCCAGATAAACCCAAACCAGGTGAGGGGTGGTACTGTCAGGATACGTTCATCTGGGCAGCCTTCCACCCGTTTAATGCAACGACCTGCAAGGGTTAATAAGTCTGGCCTCGGACCACACCCCGGGAGAGATGCTGCTCCTGAGCTAGGAGTGACAGCTCTGCAGCCTCTCCCAACTGAGGGTGTGTCTCTCAGGACCAATAGGAGAGCCCGGATGCCGCACCAATTAGCTTTGGGGGCGGTGTCCTGGCAGACCTTTTAAACCTCCTCAGTTTCTCCTGTCTTTGCCAAAGATGTTCCCTTGGTGTTTCCCTGTAGTCTTGTTTGTTGTCTTCCTGTGTTTCTTACCTCACCCTGTTTCGGACCTCGTTTTTGCCTCCGATTTTGTACTGCGCTCCTGATCGTGTTTGGAACCCGGCTTGTTTCTGACCTTCCACTTGGATTACGTTTCTTGGCTTATCCATTACTGCACCGACTGATTGACTCTGTGTTTTCCCTGATGGCCCTGCACTTAGCAGCAGAGAGGCTGTTGTCCAGTTGGGGTCTGCCATCTAGGGCAGCACGCCAAGTTGGCAGGGACAGTGGGCTGGGTGGCAGTCAGGGCCCACTGCACCTCCTGACGTGACAAGTCTAGTCATAGAAGATGTCTCCGAGGAGTCCCTAGATGTGACTGTAGTCACTTAAATGTCTGCAGAGCCTGTGTACACTGGTATCTATCACTATATGGTCACTGTATGGAGTTAATACAATCTAGTAGCTGTGCCACTGGATTATCACAGGCAGTGGTTAGTTGGATGGGGCTGTGGGCCGCCCGCAAGCGATGGTGAAAGCCTACGCCAGGGAGCGGAGTCTAAGTAGAACCCGGTTTTCACCAGAGCCCGCCGCAAAGCGGGATGGACTTGCTGCGGCGGAGAACTACCAAGTCGCTTCCACTGGTGGGACTTGCTTGCGGTGGTAGCCAAGGGTAAGCGTGGTACAGAATCGCGAGGCTGAGACGTAGTCGGGGACAGGCAGTAGGTCAGGGCAGGCGGCAGAGGTTCGTGGTCAGAAAACGGTAGCGAGACGGTCTGGTACACGGTAAACACAAACAGAGGCAAGACACTTTCTCAATAGGCTCAGTGGGCACTAATTACCGAAGGGCGCAGAGTGGCCAATTATAAGGGGCTGAAAGAATACCGGCCCGCCTTGGGGGCCGCGCCTTAAGAATCGGGGACGCGCGCAGCGGCCGTGATGAGCGCGCCTGGAGTCGGGTGAGTGATTGCACACCGCGGGACGAGTGCGCCCACGGACCGGCGCACGGACCGTGAGACCATCCGCCCGCGGTTCCTGAGAAGGGCCCGGGGGACGAACGCGCCCGCAGCCTGGGGGATGGGCTGCGGCGCCGTTCATTACAGTACCCCCCCCCCCCTTTGGCCTCCCCCTCTTTCCAGCCCGGAGGAACCTTTGTACCAGTTGACGGTCCAGAATGTTGTCCTTCGGCTCCCATGACCTTTCCTCAGGCCCGAACCCCTTCCACTCGATGAGAAAATACCGTTTCCCCTTGGACACTTTCATATCCAGGATCTCCTTTACCCGGAAAACATTAGTGGCTTCTGCCACCGGGGATGGAGGAGCTGCCCTACGAGAAAAACGGTTGAGGACCAGGGGTTTGAGCAGCGACACGTGAAAGGAGTTCGGGATGCGCATGGAAGGCGGGAGCCGGAGCTTGTAGGCCACCGGGTTTAAACGTCTAAGCACCTCGAATGGCCCACGGAGCGGGGGACCCAATTTATAGCTTGGGATTTTAAGCCTGACATATTTGGCTGATAACCATACTTTATCGCCAGGGGAAAAAACTGGTGGAGGGCTCCTTCTCTTATCCGCCTGAGTTTTCATGCGTGCCGAAGCACGGAGCAAAGACTGGCGGGACAGGGCCCAAATAGCCTTCATGTCATGGACCAGCGTATCTACTGCAGGGACTTCGGACTGAGAAGCTAGTGGGAGAGGAGGGCGGGGGTGCAAGCCGTACACAATATAGAAAGGAGAGGCGCCCGCTGACTCAGAATCTAGGGAATTATAGGAAAATTCCGCCCACGGGAGTAAGTCCGACCAGTTATTCTGACGTGCCGAGACAAAATGGCGCAAGTAGGTCCCCAGGACCTGGTTGACCCTTTCCACTTGGCCATTAGTCTGAGGGTGATAAGCCGAGGAAAAATCGAGCTTCACCTGAAGCAGGGAACAGAGGGCCCGCCAGAATTTGGAGACAAACTGGACTCCGCGGTCGGAGACAATTTGTAAGGGCATCCCGTGTAGGCGAAAAATGTGGAGAAAAAACAGGTTGGCCAGGCGCGGAGCAGAGGGTAGATCTGTCAGTGGGACAAAATGTGCCATTTTAGAAAACCGATCCGTAACTACCCAGATCACGGTGTTACCAGAGGACGGGGTTAGATCGGTTATAAAATCCATCGCCACATGCGACCAGGGGCTAGTAGGGATGGGCAGGGGATGCAGAAGCCCCACTGGTCTGTGACGAGGCATTTTGTTACGGGCACAGGTGACACAGGCCTCAACGAACTCTTTAACGTCCTTAGCGAGGTCCGGCCACCAGTAGAACCGCGCGATAAGGAGGTGAGTTTTGCGGGCACCGGGGTGACCGGCCACCAATGAGCAATGCCCCCACTTCAGGATCCTTCTGCGGAGTGCGGGGCTCATGTATGTCTTCCCAGGCGCGACATGCCGGAGGTCGACTGGGGCTGCGGGGACAAGACGCTCCGGGGGTATTATGTGCTCCGGGGATGCTTCTTCTCCAACCACGTCTGAAGCGCGTGACAATGCATCCGCCTTCACATTCTTTTCCGCGGGACGGAAGTGGATTTGGAAATCAAATCTGGAGAAAAAGAGTGACCACCTAGCCTGGCGTGGATTAAGTCGCTGGGCCGTCTGGAGGTACTGGAGGTTCTTGTGGTCCGAGTAGATACAGATGGGATGCCGGGCACCTTCCAGTAGATAACGCCATTCCTCCAGAGCAAGCTTGATGGCCAACAATTCCCGGTCTCCGATCATATAATTCCTTTCCGCCAGTGAGAATGTTTTGGAGAAGAATCCACAGGTGACAGTTCTTCCTGTCGGTCCCTTTTGCGTGAGGACCGCACCGACCCCGACAGATGAGGTGTCTACTTCAAGTGCAAAAGGCTTTGCAGGGCCCGGCCGTGACAGGATCGAAGCGAAGGCAAAGGCAGACTTCAAACTCGAGAATGCTTCCTCGGCCTCGGATGGCCAGTTTCGCGGGTTAGCGTTCTTTTTCGTGAGAGCCACGATGGGTGCCACCCATGTGGAGAAGTGCGGGATGAACTGCCGGTAATAGTTACAGAATCCCAGGAAGCGTTGTATAGCCCGAAGACCAACAGGGCAAGGCCATTGCAGGACAGCAGACAGCTTTGCCGGGTCCATCTGCAACCCTTGGTCAGAGATAATATATCCCAGAAACGGCAGGCTGGTCTGATGGAAGATGCACTTTCCTAACTTAACGTATAGGCGGTTAGCACGGAGGTGCCTCAGAACCTGGCGGACGGTGAGTCTCTGGGTCAGGAGAGTATACCAAGATGTCGTCCAGGTATACTACACACAAGTATACAGGAGGTCCCTGAAGATGTCATTCACGAATTCCTGGAAGACGGCTGGGGCATTACATAGGCCGAATGGCATGACCAGGTACTCGAAGTGCCCATCCCTGGTGTTAAAAGCCGTCTTCCACTCATCGCCCTCACGGATGCGGATGAGATTATAGGCCCCCCTCAAGTCCAACTTGGAGAAGATCTTCGCACCCCGTAGGCGATCAAAGAGCTCAGGGATCAACGGCAGAGGATACCGATTCTTCACCGTGATCTTGTTAAGTCCCCGATAGTCTATGCAGGGTCGCAAGGTACCGTCCTTCTTTTCCACGAAGAAGAATCCCGCCCCTGCGGGAGAGGAGGATTTCCGTATGAACCCCTTCTGGAGATTCTCCTGGTTGTATTCAGACATAGCTTGTGTCTCAGGAACGGACAAGGGATAGACTGGACCCCGGGGAGGACTGGTACCCGGCAGAAGGTCGATCGGGCAATCATAAGGTCGGTGAGGAGGAAGGATCTCCGCTTCTTTTTCCGAAAAGACATCGGCAAACTCCTGGTACTCGGCGGGCAGGCCGGCCAATGGTTCGCGGGGAGCCGCGCGAGAGCCGGTAAGCACCGGGCGAGGTGCCACCAGACAACGGGCAGATGGGGCCCCAGCGAGTGACTTCACCCGACGTCCAGTCTAGAGTAGGAGAGTGGAGTCGCAGCCACGGAAGTCCGAGGAGAAGCGCTGAAGAAGAGCGTGGTAACACATAAAACTAGATTTTCTCTTTATGCAGGACTCCCACGTGAAGAGACAGTGGCTTGGTGTCGCTTAGCAGCTCGCCACTGACCGAGGAGATGACCAGCGGTTTTTCCAACCGGACCACCGGGAGACGATACTGCGACACTAAGGAGCGGTGTATAAAGTTCCCGGCCGAGCCAGAGTCCAGGAAGGCGGAGACCCGGAACGTGAGACCAGCATCGGTCACGACCTGTACAGGCAACATCATGCATGGAGAGAAGGAATTTGCACCTAGGGACGCCTCTACCACGGACCCTAGGTGCGGGAGTTTCCCGGACGTTTTGGACGTTGAGGATAATTCCTCCGGAAGTGCCGCAGTAGAGGCACAAGTTGCCAGACCGACGTAGGGCCAGTTCTTGCTCAGAGAGATGTACCTTGTCGACCTGCATGGGCTCCTCAGCAGGGAGTGGCGCTGGTTGCATAGGTTGCCTCTGGAACACTGGAGCCAGGCGTGGAAACCGGCGTGGCCGTGCCACCTCTCGTTCTTGCCGAAGCTCCTCTCGTCTCTCGGCGAAACGCACGTCAATGCGGGTGGCCAACTGAATTAACTCGCTGAGGGAGGACGGGATGTCTCTTGCGGCCAGCACATCCTTAATCCTACTCGAGAGACCCCTTTTGAAGGTGGCGCATAAGGCAGCCTCGTTCCAGGCTAACTCTGAGGCTAATGTGCGGAACTGCACCGCGTAGTCTCCCACTGACGAGTCTCCCTGGCACAGGGTTAGAAGGGCCGTTTCGGCGGAGGATGCCCGAGCAGGTTCCTCGAAAACACTGCGGAACTCCTGGAGGAAGGACTGCAGATCCGCCGTCCTTCCGATCCCACAGAGGTGTGGCCCATGCTAAGGCCTTTCCGGAAAGCAGGCTGACCACGAAAGCCACCTTAGAACGCTCCGTGGGGAACTGGTCCGCCATTAATTCAATGTGCATCGAGCACTGGGTGATGAAACCCCGGCACTGCTTGGAGTCCCCTTCAAACTTGGACGGTAGCGGTAACCGAAGCTTGGGGCCCACCGTTGCAGGCGGTGCAGCGGGAGGCGGAGTAGCCACGGGTGGAGATGACGGCTGCGGCTGGTTCGCCAGAAGTTGCTGTAACATGACGGTCAACTGGTCCAACTGCTGAGCCTGTTGCGCAATTTGACGTGACTGTTGCGCAACAACTGCGGCAAGGTCCGCTTCACTAGGCAGGGGCACCTTGTCGGGATCCATGGCCGGATCTTACTGTAACGGCAGTGGTAGTGGATCCGCTGGGCCACCGCATGGTGAAAGCTCACGCCCGGGAGCGGAGTCTAAGTAGAACTCGGTTTTCACCAGAGCCCGCCACAAAGCGGGATGGACTTGCTGCGGCGGAGAACTACCAGGTCGCTTCCACTGGCGGGACTTGCTTGCGGTGGTAGCCAAGGGTAAGCGTGGTACAGAATCGTGAGGCTGAGACGTAGTCGGGGACAGGCAGTAGGTCAGGGCAGGCGGCAGAGGTTCGTGGTCAGAGAACGGTAGCGAGACGGTCTGGTACACGGTAAACACTAACGGAGGCAAGATGCTTTCTCAATAGGCTCAGTGGGCACTAAAGATCCGGCAGAGGGCTGCCGGAGGAGTGGCCAAAATATAGGACCAGCGGCCGGCAATCAGCCAATTACCGGCGCACTGGCCCTTTAAGGCTGAGAAGACTGGCGCGCGCGCCCTAAGTATCGGGGAAGCGCACAGCGGCCTTGATGAGCGCGCCTGGAGTCAGGAGCGGGGTCGGGTGAGTGATTGCACACCGCGGGACGAGTGCGCCCACGGACCGGCGCACGGACCGTGGGGCTACCTGCCTGCGGTACCTGAGAAGGGACCGGGGGACGAACGCGCCCGCAGCCTGGGGGATGGGCTGCGGCGCCGTTCATTACACAGAGCTTGTGTACACTTGTATCTACCATTGTATGGTCATTGTATGGGGGAAATATACAGTCTGCAGAGCCTATGTACACTATTATCTACCACTTTATGATCACTGTATAGAAATAATATATAGTCTGCAGAGCCTGTGTACACTGGTATATACCACTATATGGTAGTAATATTGGTCTTTGTAGACTGATCTTTATTCAGTAATAGTATAGGGATATTATTCAGTCACTATGTTGTGGTAATTTGTGGTCGTGTTCTGGCAGTTTATTCAGGTTCTTCTGTAGTAGCGATATGAGTAATGTTTGGTAATGTTGGTCTTGGTATTTTGGATTTGTTTGATAGCCGTATAATGGTGATATGTATGGTGAGGTATTCACTCCTCATATTATCTAGTAACTGCATAACTTATTAAGAGGACCTGTTAAATGTTCGTGGTCGGGGAAATGGGAGGAGGGTCCAATCCAAATGTTTGCTATAGGGCCCAGGCTTCTCTAATTACTCCCCTGCCTAGAAAGCTTTCATATGTTTCCCTAAGTGTTCTGTTGCATAGAAAAATTTAGAATTCTATACAGTATTTTGTTTCCTATGTGTACACTGTCATACAGTAAATACCCAAACAATGACATACACTAGTTTTTATAAATTCGGTTCCTATGTAATGTGTAAAAAGACAGCTAACATGAAAATTTCAATTTCTGATGAAATGTTGAGACCATAGCTCAGATGTATAAATGTTGCTTTGCCAGAATTCTGGCACAATTTGCGTCAAAAAATAATGTTGTACATGCTTTACACCACCTTATGTGTTTTAGACAGCTTCTAAACACTTAAGTGTCTCGTCTGACAAAAGAGATGTGGCCCCAGCAAAGGGGAGTGGCTTCACACAAAATGGGCTTGGCTTAGTGTGCACCAAAAATGTGCCAAAATTTGGGTGCAGTTAGTGGCATAAAGTAAGCCAACTTAAAAATGCTGTAAGGTTAGACTAGACAGTTTTAACCTGCGCCAGATTTATGAACATGGGGCGACATGTATGAACGGGGCTGCGCCAGTTTTCTGGCATCGAAAAGCTATAGTAGACCTGTTCTATAGATGTCTGAACAGTCGCATTCCAAACTTTGGCATGTTAATTGCCTGCTCCGACACTTTGTAATGCGCCAAAGGTTCGGGAGATTCTGGGGGCGTGTCGCATCACATTTGTAGAATTGGACACATTTATGATTCTTTGATGCTAAACCTAGGTGCAGAACAGTTAGAACAGCCAGACCAAGTTAAAGGTGATCTGCCTGAGCCTGACTTGTCGTATTGGCACTACACTGCACCTGTATGTATGACCTGCTGAAGAACAGGTTCATACATTCTGGCACATTCTACACTTCCTTAAAGCTATTTAGACTGGCCTGTCACCAAAGTTCATACATGTCTCCCACTGTGATCAATGTGGCGCATTATAAGACTTAAAAATGGCCTGAGAGTTACACACTATTGATATAGCTGCCCTAATGGTCTTTTGCAGGTTGGAGAGTGCCCCCTTACCAAATGTCGGTGATCAAGATATCCATATCAGGATGTTGGCTGCTCCAGTTAATCCTGCAGATATCAACATGTTGCAAGGTAAGCTGTTTAGTGTCATCCTACTCATCAGGGATTTTATAGTTGTCATAAAAAAATATAAACTAAAATTACAAAGGCAACCTTTTATCACTCACATCTTAGCAAGGCTATATGTAAAGTATTGCAGAACATATACCAAGCAGCTATAACATAATAAATCTAATATTGTAAGGGCATGTCCCCACAGCACCGGTTTGCAGCCGTTTTTTTAGATGATTTGCGGTTTTGCAGACCGTCTGAAAATCCGGCCGCAAACTAACACACCGGGCCGCTATGGAAAACCTGTGCAGCAGTCCCCACAGCACGGGTTTTCAAACCGCCTGCCCCCCGAAAAACATTGAACATGTTCATTCTTCCATCCGGTTTTCAAACGGAATATGAACATGTCAATGGGAAGGGGGAGGGCTTTTCTCCGCTAATCGTGGAGAAAAGCCATCCCCCGGCGACTGTGGGGATAGCACTAAAAAAGGACAAATACCGGTCCGAGAAACCGACTGGTATTTTTTCTTTTCCGTGGGGATGAGCCCTTAAGGTTCCCCTCATACTGCCAAACCAACTCCATTGAGGCATGGACTCCAAAGTGATTAAAATAGCAGGTACTAGCTCACAGAACCAATTTTACATTGAGTGAATTGGGGAAAAAGCACTAGGTAATAACCACAGGATTTGTCACAGTGCACTTTGTGATGTTATGATCGAATTTTTTCACAGTTTTTTCTCCCTGATGATCCTGTTTAATTGTTCGGCAAACACACTGGAGTAATTGCTGCTTATTATTTAGCTATGGTGAAAATTTGTGCAGCAATAACTGCTTCTAAACATTTCCAGCAATTGTTAATTAGTCCTGAACATCAGTTTGGAGGAATTTCAGAACATTTCTCAGTATAAAACAACTTCAACTATGTGATGTTATTGGGTTTCCTCCTATAAACTGCTCTCTTGAGGTCTTCCACAACATTTCTATTGAATTAAGGTCAGGACTTTGGCTTGGCCATTCCACATCTATGAGTGATGTGTCCCATTAGGGCTACGCCATTTTTTGGTGTATTTTGCGCCAAAAAACTGTTGATGTCCTATTCTCTATATAAATGAACTGTAGTACACCAAAACTAGGCGCATTTTATGCCAGGAACAACAAATTTGTATAGCCGCATCAAATATGCTAGCAATGATATTCTATGCGCCTAGATTAGGTGCATCAATTATACTATGTAAGCTATACCAGACACCAGATTTTTGACAGGTTCATTCATTCAGGCACACTATGCACTCATTTAATATGCCTTAAAACTGGCATGGAGGCACCTCTTTTCTGTCATGTTGCCCTTTATTTTTCTTAAAATGGGTTATCCACCTTATATATTTTGTATTTTTTATGTATATCAAATAATTTTCTAATATATACAGTACGAGTGACATGTAATAATGGGGCTACGCCTGAAGTCTGGCATCTTTTTAGCCAAAAAACTAGTGCAGCCCTGTTTGCTCTATTTTTAAACAGGTGCATTCCAATATTAGGCACATTACAAAGTGTCCATGGCACTTTGTAATATGCCTGAGATCGAAGTGCATGCTGCAGGCATGTCCCACTACAACGTCAAATCCAGGTGCATTATTGCTGGAACAAGTAGACCACTTTAAAAGTGGTTTACCTGAGCCTGAATTATTGCTTTGTAGCTAGAAAGCAATAAATCATTACCCGCAGTAGAACAGGTTCATAGATTCAAGCGCATGCAATGCTACAAATCCACACAAAAATGGCGCCTGGGCGCCAACGGCAAA
This sequence comes from Phyllomedusa bahiana, assembly GCA_025379985.1. NCBI lineage: Eukaryota > Metazoa > Chordata > Amphibia > Anura > Hylidae > Phyllomedusa > Phyllomedusa bahiana. The sequence goes on along the minus strand of JAODAL010030166.1, from coordinate 13,769 downwards.
AATCATACATGTCACCCTATGTGTTAAAAATTCTGTCTATTTTAGCATGGCGTTAGTCATGTGACCTCCTGGCAGTCAGTCAGTATCAGGTTTACATGACATCTATGGGGTAAGTGAATCAATGATGCTAAGTAGTGTTGAGCGATTTGTATCGACAAAGTTGAAATGGGCAAGGTTTTAATGGTGATTCCGAAATTTCCGATCAATGCATAATTAAGGTTAAAATCGAGCATCATCTATTAAGATCGCGCCTTTTTTCGCGCTTCCTGTAATTTTGGCGGCCAGCAAATCAGATTACTGAATAGAGCAGGGTGAGATGTGTGTGCGACGTCATGACTGGGAGGTGTATGGTTGCGTTTGGCTGGAAAAATCACATGACCTCGTTTTACATAAACAGCGTTTCCTGTTTCAGCCTCAGTGTCTCTCAGCGTCTCATAGGATAGGACCTGCGCTCTGCCTGTGGCCAAACAGCTCACGAAATTAGTCTATTTCTGCACAGAGAAACCTCTACTAATTACTGTGATCCTTCCAATTTAGTTTTGATTAGAGATTTTTAAGATTTAATGTAGTTAGCTAGAAATTTTAAAGCAGCATCTACCGCTGTAAATTTACGGCAGTGGAGCGGGGGGGGGGTGGGGGGGGGGGGGGGGGGGGGGGGGGGGGGGGTGGGGGGGGGGGGGGGGGGGGGCGGGCGAACACAGACAAGCTCTATCTATAAAGAACACTGGATAAAGTTCACCAAGACTTAGTGTAGACATTGTAGTGGAATATCTTTATTATTAACAGTTTGATATTGAAATATTTCCCCGGATATTGGGGAGCCTGAACTTATATTGGATAAAACATCAAATTTTTAGTAACTGCAGGTCTCTTTGTTAGCTGCAAAACTCCACTTTTATTTTTCAGTAAAACATTTCAGATAGGTGTTCATTTTCAATTTTACCCATTACACCTGTGACTGTTGATATATCCACCTTGCAGTTAAATTACAATACAGCAATCTTGTAGTCAGCAAAAGGTTGTTTGTTGTCAAAAATAACGTGTATCGTACGAAAACATCACAGTTACGTGTTTTTTGACATTTGCGCCCGCAGCCGTGTTCATTGACGCAGCATCCCCGTCAATCTTAAAACAGCAATTCTATATTCACCACAGGTGAATTGAAAGGTGCAAAAAATACCGTTTATTAAACCTAAACAAAACATTTACGTGTTTTTTTGACTTTTGCGCACCCAGCATTTTTCATTGACGCAGCATCTACGTAAATCTTAAAACAGCAATTCTATATTCACCACAGGTTAATTGAAAGGTTCAAAAAATACCGTTTATATATCAAAACAAACAGTTTACGTGTTTTTTTGACTTTTGCGCACCAGCATTGTTCATTGACGCAGCATCTACGTAAATCTTAAAACAGCAATTCTATAATTCACCACAGGTGAATTGAAAGGTGCCAAAAAATACCGTTTATTATATCAAAACATAACAGATACGTGTTTTTGACTTTGCGCACCCAGCTTTGTTCATTGACGCAGCTTTCACGTAAATCTTAAAACAGCAATTCTATAGTCACCACAGGTGAATTGAAAGGTGCAAAAAATACCGTGTATATACGAAACATAACAGATACAGACATAACAGACTCCTTTTCCCGGAACTTTTTAATCTGGGGGTCACTCAGGTTTAATGGTCATTACTGCGGTCCCAGGACAGGTATAGTCAATGTCCATGAAACTAAAATGTGGTTGAAAGACTCCTTTTTTGCGGGACTTTTTAAATCTGGGGGTCATGCAGGTTTTGGGGCTCATGCTGCGTTCCAGGGCAGGGATACTCAATGTCCAGTTCAAGTAACATGATGGTTCAAATCATACTGCCTTCTGGCACTTTTTAATTTGTGGGGGATGCAGTTTAAGGGGCAGGCTGTGGTACAAGACAGGGGTAGTAAATGGTCCCGTGACTTTTTTTCTGTGACTTTTATAACCTAAGTGTGTTGCCTAAATGTAGCCCCGTATCCATTGGACTGTTGTGGATGTTAATTTCAGCTTCTCCAGCCTTGTTTGGGTGTAATAATGAAAAGGGGTTGTTGCTCTCCCCAAAGACTTTAAAAGGTAATCGCTCATAATCGATGCTCACATCGAAAAACCTTATCGATAGCGGCCGACTATCGACTATTGCTCGATCTCGATAGCCAACGCAATCGCTCAACACTAATGCTAAGCCATTCTGGCTCAGATGCGGCAAAATACGAAACAAACACCATTGTGTTTCATGTTTGATATGAGGGTTTGTTTGTTTGTTTTTTACTGGAAAGCAGTGTTTTCCATTCTACATGTTTTTCATTTAAACCAAAAAACTCCATTATGATCTGATCCGTCTATAAAATATTGTTCCAATATCCTTCTGGCTTTTCCAGGGATCTGTAGGAAACCCGTAGACAGGCAGTAATGTTCTTTTTGTAGAGTAGCAACTTTCTCCTCTTAATCCAGCCTTGCACACCATTGTTTTTTTAATGTTTTTCTGATGATGGGCTCATCAACATTTCTGTGAGCTTATTTAAGAAAGGCATTTAGTTGTATAGAAGATAACTAGGGTTCCTTTATGACATTGTGGACTATTATATGTCTTGCTTTCTTTTGGCATGATATCTGTTGGTTCACCGATCCTTGTGAGGGAAATAATGGTCTTGAATTTCTTCCATTTGTATACAATCTGACTGTGGATTGTTGGAGTACAAAATCTTTAGAGATGGTTTTAAAGCCTTTATTCAGCCTGATGAGCATCAACAAATCTTCTACTGATGTCCTCAAAACCTTCTTTCTTCATGCATTAATACACTTCCATAAAGATGCGTTGTGATGATAAAATTTAATAGATCCCAGTTCTTTATGTAAAATAGGTAAGCCACTAACAACGTTGTTACCCATTTAATTAAAAAACATTGTTATAATTTTAACTCACAATACTGTAATCCTAAAATTTTACACTTATGCCCTTACAATAGTTATTGGATTAATTTCCCCAATAAATTTTGACAAAGAAATTTTTTTTTTGAGTCAATTTTGTTTGGGTTCCCTTTTTCTTTTTTTGGACTTTGTGAAAATTGATTTTAAATAAGGAAAATTCATGTATTTAGGGTTTACAATCACCATTGTATATAATAATTGAGGTGCCTTTTTTTTAACATTACCTTTTAAATTTTAAAGGGTGTTATTTTTATTTTTTTTAAAAAAACCCTTTTTTTCCCTGCATTTTTCAATGCTGCCGTCTCTCCCTGTGTTCCTGGCCAATGATGTCACATTCATTGTGGACCCTCAGATATTCACAGTCATCTCTTCCTGAACTAATGGAACTTAACTGCTGTGGCCTGTGATTGCATCACATGAGCACTGATAATGACATCATCGGGGGACACGGGAACTGGCAGTATTTCTGAATGACTTTTAAAAGGGAATTTTTTTTTATTTTTTTTAAACATCCAATGACTGATGTGCGTTTTTACAAATAAGAAAAGCCGTTTGGTAACAAATTATCAGGCATTTTTTATGTTATCAAAATTTGATGCATTCTACTGAGAGTTGCTGACTCCTTCTATCAACTCAATGCAGGGAATTATGGAATTCTCCAGCACTTACCAGCAATTGGTGGCAATGAAGGGCTTGGAGAAGTAAAAAATTTTGGTTTCAAGTACATAGAATCAAACCAGGAGAATGGGTTTTACCAGTTGACTGTGGCTTTGGTAAGTTTTTTTTTTTTTTATTTACTGCAAGTGCAGTAGTAATAATTTTTAATTAATGTTTGTATTATTTTCTTAAGTAAATATTAAAGCATTTGAAAACATACCTTTATTGACTATTTTTTATGTCACATCAGTTGATACTTAGTTTACTTTTTATTTTGTCTGTGAGTTATACAAATTTAGCAAAATTTAAAGGGGTTTAGCTTTTTAAAACGCGTACATAGGATCTGCAGAACTTTGGTAACATGGAACCCCCACCCAAAAGGGGAAGTTTGGAGGAGGAGCGTGCACAGCATTTCCCTCATCACTGATGCCACTGGGGGGCATCTAAAGTGTTAACAGCAGGGATAGAGCCGGTTCCATCCCTGCAGTTAACAGCGACTGCTGGCTGTACTGATCAGCCGCTGCTGTACAGCAGAATCTGAGGCCGGCAGGAGATTGGAGTGCAGCAATGCTGCGGGAAGCTGGGTCCCAAGGTTAAATCCCCTTAAAACCGCACCCCCGGCTTTCCCCCGCACATCGCTCCCCCCAAAAACCTTTCCTTGGCCTGAAGAGCGATTTGGACTATAAGATTGGGGGAAAAGGGCATCTTGTTTTCCCCCAAAAAATACAGTTTACCAAAAGCTCAGCTTCTCCCCCTTACACACCCTTCCTTCAGATGGGGGAGCATAAAAACTTTGAGGGGGCCCCAAAAATTTAAAAGGGGCAGCTATGTAAAAAACACTACATACATATCAAGTGTAAATGTCATGCAATTTCATGCACTACATACCAATTTTTTAAAACCCGTATTTGCCAAAATGGAAAAATATTCTTCTTTTCCCTTTCTAAATTTCTAGTTTGTTTGGGTGTTTCTTTTGTATTTTAGAGATATTTTACTACTTTAGAAAGTTCTAGCATGACAAATATGCCATAAATGTTTAACACATATGGAGCCCCAGCTACAACTGCCCCCTAATCACCATTCTACAAGCCAAGTAGTTGAAATCTAGCAAGAGATTTGACGGGGTTTTATGATTCTTTGAAATGACACCTACAGCAAAAGTAAATCAAAACATCTACAATGAAAGGTTACCAAAAAGGAAATAGCATAAAATAACACATTTTATGCCATCCAGGCACCATCTTGGTCACTATTATTGCTGTACCACAGTACAGTAGTTTCCCCTCTCTTTTCCTTCTTGTACTTACTTTTTTTAAAATGCATGTTTCAGTTTTTTCTTAGACTGAGTATTTTTTAATAAAAATTTATTTACATGTGTATATTTTTTATTTATTATGATGTATTGGGGGAGTTGTGTAGAATTTGGAGTGTCTTGAAGGATATTTGTATATTTTAGGAATACCTGGCCATTTGGTGTTCAGTCTTTGCAAATGGTTCCTATAAAACTTCATGTCTGCTGTTTTTATTATATATTTTATACAATGAAATATGTGTTATTTTATGTAATTTACTGGTAGGTGCTTTGATTCTTTAAAGTGATTGCCCTATCCTTAGCATAGACCATAATTATTAGATTGGTAGAGATTCAACCCAGCTATTTGAAGAGGCATTGCTTTCACTGCTTTGTACGGCACAGCTTCATACTTAATAGGGACTGTGGCTTGTATTACAGCTCACACCAATTCACTTAAATGAGACAAATCTGTAGTGAATAGTAATACTAGGAATAATGTTACTTGAATAGTTCGGCTCATTTTTTACCCCCGACTGGTCATAAGCGCAAATTATTTTTCTAACACCTGTCCTGTCTCTAACCATATCCCTAATGCTAAGCCCTAAGTTGGGCTTCGGGTTAAGGTTTTTACAGTGCTTAAAGGGGTTAATTTACCTTTCAGCATCACCCCTTGTCCCTCCTGATGCGGCGTCTCATCTGGTTTCCAAAGTATAGGAATAACAGAGGGAAACTGAAAGTTATTTCAGATGTTGTGCTTAAAGTTTGATGTTACTTCTGGTTCCATTAACATAGAGGTCACACAGGGAAATTGAAGGGGACATTGTATGTAACACAACGCACCATAGGTGATGCTTCACTGGGAGCAGGTCCGGAGTGGGAATAAAAAGCAGCCCTAGCACAAAACAAACACCAGCCCACATACAATATTCACCTCCAAAAATTTTTCTTGGGCACACACCCCTTTCCCCCTTTCCAAAAAAAAAAACACTTTTAACACAAGCAAGAAAGTAAAAGAGTTGCAGAGAAACCCCTAATCATAGGATCAGGAACAAGTTGGCACTCGCTTTACAATCAGAGATAAATTTATGCTGCCAAATATAAAGCGCTATGTAAAACCACAAAAACCCAAAATACACCCACTAGTGGCCGTCACCCCCGGTTGCCCCCACATACAAAGAATACAGTCGCTCCTTTTAAGTACATTAGAACCTAAAAATTAGAAATGAAAAAAGTCAGATAAATAGGTAATTGCCCATTAGATAGATTTACATGACCCCTGTCCCTAGGATGCCACAGTAGGGAAAGGATATAAGTTCCTCAAAGTTGGGAGATAAGCCCCCCAGTGAGTTTTTTAAAATTTATTCATAGGTGATGGATATATAATCCCAATTAGGTACCCCCCCAGTGGGTATATAGGGGCCCCCATAATTGATAATAAAAATCCCCACAGGGGTAAGGGTATAAAGGACCCATTAGGACCTATATAGACCTCTCATAGGTAATATGTATATTCACCTCTCATGGGAGGATATAAGGGCATTTCAAGTAGATAGGTCATCGGCCCCCCAATAGGGAGGTAAAAAGGGTACCCAATTTGAAAGGGTTGGAATATAGGATCCCCCCCAGTAGGTTTGGGGATTAGCGGGCCGAGGCAGGCCAAAGCGGGTTGGTTCAACAAAATAACAGGGTTTTATTTTAAACAGGGAAAAAAAAAAAAAAGTATTTGCAGCGGTTTACTTCAGCCGTTTTAAAATGCAGCAACAAACAAAACTTAAAGGGGGATGATTGCTTCCTTCGGCTGTTTTCCCTTTAAAACTTGATCCTCTCATTTCCTAAATTCCTGAAATTTAGGGGCATTTCTTCCCCTCCCAGTTGGGCGTTTCTTAACTGAAAAGGGATGACATCATCCCCCAGTGTGTCCTCCCCCCTCCACATGTCACTGTCCTCTCACTATGCAGTCTTATTTTTATAAAGGTTTACAAACCGCATTTAGCAAAACAGTTTCCCTGAACTCAGTTAAAATGATCTCCACGCTGGACAGTTGCTACAGTTGAATCCAGCACAGATCCGTCTCCCTTCTGTCACCAACAAGCAGGAGCATTAAGGCACCGGGCACAATAATGCTGTTTTCTGATTATAGAGACAGCTGCAGTGTCAATGAGGAGGCAGCTAACTGTATAGATGAAATTGTTCACGGCCCCCCCAAACTAAGTGAGAGGCAGGAAAGCAAAGCTCGTGAATAGACCGGGCGAACAGAAAGTAAAAGCCCCCCCACAATGTAATGCAAGGGGCAAGGACCACCGCACTGGGGAAGTTGTTTACGAAACAGAAGATAAGGAATAATGCGAGAACAAGACAGCTTTGCTAATGACATCCAATTGCAAAGTTGCTTGTTTTCACTGACCCCTTATTCTGAAGGACATTTAATGAAATGATACAACCCCTTTAATTCCAGCATCAAAAGGAACAAAAACATATACTCCACCATTTAGCTGGTGAAGTCTCTGTATTGCAGACCCACTGGTCTGGTTCGGTGGTCAGTAGCAGGTTTCTCTTTCCTGCTCAGCACCCTTTGGAAAAAAGGGCTCCCAAACACTTGTCAGCATAAGGTTGACACTTTCTCACTTGGTCTCCTCCTACACAGGCTTTAAAGGCCCAGGAACACCAGTAAAGCCTGGACCGGAGGGGTAAACGGCCTTCCTCCAACGCTACAGCCGTTCAGAAAAAAGACAGCCCATTAAAGCTGCACAGCAGCTATACTAAACTACACAAACATAAGTAACCTATGATTACTTATCTAAACTATCGTCTTTTCCTCCACCAAGTTCCGGTTCCTTGGTGGTCCCACTAGTGCAGATCTCCTGCTGCCATTCAGACATTTGGAAAGGCCTCCCTTACATCCCTGGAATTTCCCTACACCTTACAGCAACCTATTAAGGACATCTTCCATCCACTACTTTTCCTGCTGGTTGCTTACAGTATCTAAGGTTCCTTCAGTAGATACATATGTTCCCCAATAGGGAGGTCCTCTCAGTAGGCAGGAATACAAGACCCCCACCAGTAGGTAGGTATGAAGCACCCCCCAAAAGTAGGTTCATAGAGTTCCCCAGTAAAAAGGTTGTTATATATGGTCCCACCAGTACATAGGCACATAGGTCCACCCTAGGAAGTATTTATACATGTCCCCTCCGGATTATATCTTGGTCCCCAAAAGGTAATGACATAAGCCAACTTTTAGTAGTTACATAGTCACCCAGTAGATAGGTAGGTAAACAGGGACTCCCCCCAGTAGTTAGGTAGGTAGACAGCCCCCCCCCAGTAGTTAGGTAGATAGACAGCCCCCCAGTAGTTAGGCAGATAGACAGCCTCCCAAGTAGTTAGGTAGGTAGACAGCTCTCCAGTAGTTAGGTAAGTAGACAAGGCCTCCCCTCCCCCAGTAGTTAGTTAGGTAGACAGGGCCTCACCCACCACTAGTTAGGTAGGTAGCCAGGGCCTCACCTCCCCAGTAGTTAGGTAGGTAGACAGGGCCTCGCCCCCCAGTAGGTGGATATGTAGACAGGGCCTCGCCCCCCCAGTAGTTGGGTATGTACACAGCCCACCTGTAGTTATGTTTGTAGCCAAGGCTTCCCCCAGTACTTAGATAGGAAGACATGGCCTCACCCTCCAGTAGTTAGGTAGGTAGCCAGGCCCCCAAGTAGTTAGGTAGGTAGACAGTAGTGGCTAGGTAGGTAAACAGGTCCCCCCAGGATTTAGGTAGGTAGACGGCTCCCCCTGTAGGTAGATAGACTCCCCAGTAGTTAGGTAGGTTGAAAAACCCCAATTAGTTAGGTAGGTAGACGGAATTCCCAGTAGTTAGGTAGGTGGACAGGCACCCTCCAGCAGTTAGGTAGGCAGACAGGCCCTCCCCCAGGTGTTAGGTAGGTAGACTGCCCCATTCCCAGTACTTAGATAGGTAGACAAGGCCTCCCCAAAGTGTTAGGTAGGTAGACAGGCCCTCCCCTAGTACTAAGTTAGTTTGACAGGAGCTTCTATAAAAAAATGTAAAAAATAATAATACTCAATTTTACTCCCATTTCTATATGTCTGGAGCAGGCGGCCTGACATCATCACACCTCCTACTCCGCAACGCCACATCCGGCATCTACTACACCATAAGCCTAACCATATACTGATGCCCTAGTGCAGACTGTGCAGCTAGCGGCTCATTAACATCATCACATTGCACCGACTGCGCCTTGGTCACCAGGAGTTTGAATGGCCAGGATCGAAAGATCCTGGCTGTTCTGCCTGATCTGCTGCCTGCTGCAGCTGGTATTGCTGTGTTGCTGGGTCTGTAACGTGCTAGGGTCGCAGAGGAGAGGAGGGGAAGTGGTAGTTTAGTGTCACGGTGGCTAGACACCCAATCCTCTCTTATTCTCCTTGACACAGTTACAGTGCATAGGGGTCTGCTTGTTCAGGAGTAGGTGGTGTTCCTCCAGTGTTCCCCCGGGACACACTCTGTTGATACGCCTATCTGTCTGGATGGTGGTTGAGGTGTCCTTGATGTTGTCAGCAGAATAATATTCAGGAGGCAAGGTGGTAAAACGCAAACAGCTCTTTACACCAGGCTAGATGTTACATCCCAAGACACTTATTCCGGTAAAAAGCTTTATAGTCCCTCTGTATAGCCTGGAGCAGAGATGGCAGGTCTTCTAGCTTTCTAGGTGTAACTCTCTGACTGCCTAACTGCTTAACTGCCTAACTGAACTCCTCCCACCTGGGTACCTTTATTTATAACCTCTGGCCACACTCTAGGTAACCCGCACTCTGCTTCAGGCTTACACAGCATATTAACCCTTTAGGTCATGGATCGACATAAAAACTTAGCATTATATTGACACATTATATTGCACATATTAAACAATGGCTTCCATAGTAAATATTATCATGAGGCACAAATAAAATTAGGAGTGTACATGCCTGTACAATAAAGGTCTATGTAACCTAGTGATGCAACTGTGTGGCAAAGGGGGCCTGCAGGCCCTCTGGCTCAGGGGTCCGGTCGCAAGTGTGATGGCTGCGGACTCAATAGCTGCACCACAGGTTGGCACTGTGGCCTGATTGAGAGCAAGTTTGAAAGGTACGTTAACCCCTTGGGTCAACCCAAATTGAGTTGCTTAGATTCTAATCGAATTTGACATCAACCTGAATCTGAAGCTAAAAACTAACTAGAAGCAACCACTACAAAAGTAAAACAGCTGATAGTACTAAGAGTTGGAACCCCATGGATCTAATATTGATTACCTAGCCTAAAGAAAAGTACAAGATACCCCCTTTACACCTATGCAAAACTTTATTCTCCTGATATCCCGTGGACGTGCCATAATTATCTAAAATGGAAAATATCTCTTTACGTGACTAAAATATTTCAATATTTTTACAACATAATCAGCCTTTCATGTTGAAAACAAACTGAGTACTTCTGATTGACAATAGTCTCTATTATATATACACTAGAAATGATAAAACTGGTTAAATATTATATAGATCCATTAAAGATAATTTTGTACTTTCTACAGTTTTATGTTTAATTGCACTATCTGTACATGGACTTACATATTCAGAACAGATAGGTACTGAAAGAGTGCTAGTGTTTACCAGCTAAGTTAGATATGTTGAATAATTCAATGTTTTACGCTGTATTTTTAACAAAGTCATAGAGAGATATAAAGAGACTGGCAAGGCATGGGCAATATTACTGATGTCTGAGCTGTTGTCACATGAAAGTGATCTGGCAGAGATGTGTCCAAATCATGCTGATCCCGATAAGTCTCAGATGTGAGTCAGTGGATGCTTGCTTCAAATACAAGTGCAAGGGTTTTAGTATGAATTAGTTGCTAAACAATGTTTCATCCTTAAAGTATACAGCAGAATTGTTTGTCATTTTACTTTGATGCAATGAGAAAGCATTTATGTTTGATCACATATTTGTTTTATAAATTGAACCCATCTGTTAGAAAACAAGAGAATGCATTCATTATAGGTTATACATATTCAGCCAATTCTATCCCCATTCTTCTATCAACATGCATTTGGTGAATTGCTATAGTTCTCTCCCCGGCATTTTGTAGAAGGAAAATTGTGTTTAATACAAGTTTAAATTAACTATCACTTTATAGTGGCAACAAATACTTTTACCTCAAGCCCTTCATATAGTATGTGTGTATTTTTTAGTTTTGCTCACGTCATGTTTCACATATTTTACTAAGAGTAAAATCACATATACCCACATATACATAGTTTGTGTTTCATGTGAGAAGATGTTATCTAACCATCTAGAATTTTAATGGGGAAAAAATCTTATGTACATAGCAAATCAGTTTGCATGAAGCCTGTATTGAGGTACAGGGAGTCACTATAGTTCCATAAGCCATAAAGCAGTATGCGGCCACCATGTGGCACTGTGAGAGCAGGACAAGGGATAAACCTTGGGTGCCCTTAAAGGGAATATGTCGGCAATTTTTTTTTTCACTTATTAAATAAAGACCCTGATCCATATGCTTTTCCTCTCATTCGTTTTTATTTCCTGATTGTAGATTTCTCTATTCGGCCGTCTATATATGATTGTGGGGAAGACATTCTTGCTTGCACTGCTTTAACAGCAGTCAAAGAGATATTTACAGCAGTTTCATGCTCATAGGATTCTTAAGACAGTTTCTGTCCCATAGACGTCTATAGGATAGGCTTCACTGTGAAGGGAGGGGAGAGGGGGAGCTGTGACATCTCCTCTTGTGACTGGTGGATTCTGTGTTATCTGTACACAATGGTGTCTCCTTTCAGCTTGACCCTGCTTTTACTGATAATGAGCACACTGCTGAAAAGAGCTCTAAACAGAGCAGGAAGTGTCAGACGATTATTAGGCTTAGTGGCCAAAGTGAAAACTACAGGACTTAAGAATTATTTTAAAAATAATGAAAGTTATCTGGAAAATTTAAAAAAAATAACCAAAAATTCCTACAAAATGTGTTTAACATAAAAATGTGAGTTAAACAATAAGTCATTTTTGATGACACATTCCCTTTAAAGGGGTTTTCCAGTTCATACCAAAATTAAATAATATGCTACTGTAACCCAATAAAACAGCCTATACTCACCTTATTCCTCTCCTCCATTACAGTGCTGGGTCTCTATGGTCTCCTGTTTACTTTTGTTCTGTTCTGAATGGGACATCACTGCTTCCACTTATGTCACCATTCGGAACTGTTCAATTCTGAATGGTGATATAAAGGAGTGGCACGCTGCAGCAATGACTATTTGGGAGAAGTGGACTGGCCCACAGGGGAATAGAAGAAACCCCCGGTGGGCCCCTGAGCATGGTAGACCTGGAATTGTTTTTTTAACTCCATATACATCCTTCGAAGAGGCAGAAAAGCACAGAAAGAGAGGCAAAAAGCAATAGGCAGAGTATGGGAGGCATATACAGTCATTTACAGTAGCTGTAGTGTGGGCCCCTAAAATAAACTCCATTGGTGAGCCCAGAAACACCTCAACTGGTGAGCCCATAGAGTTAGCTCTACTTGTGGGCCCTACGCACCCCAGTCCGACACTGGGAGGAGTGGAGAAATTTGAGACACCAATGTCTCCAGATAGACTCCATAGACTATAGGTTCTGTAATATTGTCTGTCATTCAAATACAAAAACAGTGGTGCATGCTGCTCTGTTTTCCATAATTTTTGCAGAATCTGCCACAAAGTCTCTGATCAGAACCTCTCTAGATGTAAACCCCGACCTTGGCTTCAGTATGAAACATTATGTAACTATAAAACAGCCCTTTAATGATACTCCTAGCAATGAATGTACACTTACAATTTAACACACGCTGTTCATGTGATAAAATGTATGTGGGCGGCACTGAGTGACAGCTTTATATTCAGTTACGGGAACATTTTTATAACATAAAACACTTTTTTAGGACACCTCTTGTCTAAACATTTGTTTACGGTGCATCAGGGACACATTTTTAATGTTTCCTTTTTTTGGCACTGAAAAAATTGAGATGGGGTGCAGACAAGGCGACATTTTCAGCAAAATGTCACGTGCTGAAACAAAATGGATTTTTAAACTAAATACCACGATACCGAACGGTCTCAACGCCGGAGTCGAGCTGTCTGCTTTTTGGAGAGATACCTAATGATATTTCTTAAATAAAAGTAACATATATTTATCTTTTTATTAAAAAAAGGAAGAAAGAAAAAGTAAAGGAAGAAGGAAAAAGGAGAGAGAAGGGAGTAAAGAAAAAATAAAAAGGGGAAGAAAAAGGAGAAAAGAAAGGAAAGGGAAAGAAAAGGGAGAAGAGAAGGAAGGGAAAAGGGGATTTTTTTTCATGTGCTGAAATAAAATTTATTTATAATCTAAATACCATGATACCGAATAGTCTCAATTAAGTTGAACAGTCTGTTTTTTAGGAGATATCTATTAATATTTAAGAGCAATGTATATTTTTTAACTCCTTAATAGTGTTGAGCGATTACGTTGGCTATCGACATCGGGCGAAAGTCAATAGTCGGCCACCATCGATAAGGTTTTTTTGATAGTGAGCAGTCGATTATGAGCGATGACCATTAAAGTCTATGGGAGAGCAACAACACCTTCATTCTACACCCAAAAAGGGGTGGAGAAAAACTGGAATTAACAGCAACAAAAAGTCCCAAAAATGTGCTACATCTTAGGCACAACACTTAGGCTATAAAAGCCACAGAAAAAAAAGTCACACACCATTCACTATCCCTGTCTTGTACCACAGCATGGCCTTAAACCTGCCTCACCCACAAATTAAAAATGCCAAAGGAGTATTATTTGAACCAATTTTTCTTGA